>NIPQ01092532.1:2748-36847 GCA_002806875.1 Lepidotrigona ventralis hoosana | reverse complement strand
AAATGTTTACAGATTTGGAAATAGTGGCCAGGAATTCAATGCATTTTGCCATTGTGCATCGTTCGAAGATTCGTCCCACGTAATTATCAAGGTAGAATGAACGATTTTTTAACAATCTTTTTTTTTTGTAACTACAATTACGGATGATGAATTTAGAGAAATTTGCACGTAAACAAATTTTATATAAAAAGTTTTTTTATAAAAAATTTAATTAATCTGCAATTCCCGCGTCTGTAGGTTGATAGTAATCAATTTCGTTTTTTGATTTTTATGCTATTTATTTTTATTTATTTTTACTCCACGAGGATTAAATGTATATAAATCACTCGTGGTAGTTACATATAATTGATAATATATATAGTGTTACATATATAATATATTACTCATATATAATATATAATATAATAATTTACATATATAATATATTGATATAATATAAACTATTCGGTTTGGCGCGATGGCGGCAAAACCGAAACTACTGGTGTGGAGACGCTATCTGCGTCTCTCTTACTAATATTCCATGTCTTCAAACATTTCTCCCTCGATGTCATCCGCAGTTGTATTTTGGCGGCAGTGATATACATACGCACTCATAGACAAGTTTTCGCCTGTACGTACACACTTGTATGTGTCGTCAGGGCATCTACATCTAAAGAAGAAAAGAAAGAGTAAAATGTCTTTTTATAGTGAGCTGATGTATTTATTCAAGGATTAACAGATGTCGAATACTAATTATCTGAATATATTTATAAATATTTGACAAATATATTAGACAAAAGGAACAAAATGAAATCAATGAAAATTGTACTATAATATGAATAGCGGAATTATCGCATATATATCATGATATCAATACTCTAAGTAGAAATACTGTAGTTAGAATTTTCATAAAAAAAAAAGGGATTTAATTAATAGTTTCGCACAATTGTAATTTTGTTACTTACGTATTCGGCATGAAAACCGTGGGCTGCCGTGTCACAGAGTCGAATGTATTCCATCCGCATGGTGTATCGTAGCAATTCCTGCTTGGGCGATCTTCAATGCTTTCAGTTGCTCGTATGCGCCGGTTGTCAAGGCGCATCTGCTTGATAATTTTCTGGAGTTCTTCAGCGAATTCCTGCAAAACAGTAGCATACATCAAAATATTAGAACCAAGCGAACATGTAACAGACGACACGAATGAATTGAAAAATCTTAGAAAACCATTGGTGGTATTTTACATTGGAAGAATCAATTTCGGGAGTATCTTTTTCATATCGTTTACTCTATTTTCTGCAAACTCGCGTTTGAATCAAGGAAAGAGCTATTTGTCAAATTGTTGAATTGTTAAATTGTTAATTTTAAATTCATTTTGGGAGAGAATTCTTCTACCCTTGTAGAAGAGATCCAAACATCGAATTTGATAAATAATTTCGCCCAAGGGACAATCAATGATGCAAGCACTCTAAATCGGTTTATTTCATAGGTCATCGGTGTATATTCTAATAAACTGAACATATACGAAATAATGAAAATATACGTCTTACCTCGGAGTTGAGAACAGCAGCATTGGAATCGGCGATGAACAGACCACTCAATACAATGAGCGTGAATGCTACGACGGTTTTCATCTTGTTTACGAAAGTCTAAGCTTTGCAAAATGGATCGGGGTCTGTCGCTTCTACTGAATCCACGTAGATCAGCAGCAAAAAACGATTCTTCCTCGACGAAGAATCTCTCTTTGTGACTGAAAATCTATCGCAAAAATTTTTTTACTCGATTTGAATAATTAAGCGTTGCTAAATATTCAAATAAAGGCACGCGATTCTAACGAATCTCGCGAATAATCTAACGATAGAATTACCGTATATGTTATACGAGAAGCTGCTGTGATAGCTGACTTTACTACCTGACCGGGCGTCTGTAGAATGAAGACTTGCGAGAAGCTCGTGGGTTTATATACACCGAGCCAGTAGCTGGCAACACGTGGGTGGGGATATCTGCTCTTCTTTTGTTCTGTCGACCGATTCGAAGATTGTTCATGCGCTTAATTCCAAACTACCACTTAATAAAGAGAGCTTGAAAGAAGAGAAATTTATCTTCTGTAAGGCGTATATTTCAGCAGGAATTGATAATTAATTCGATTAGGACGTTCAATTCATAAATGATCGAAAGCAAGGAACGAAATTAACAGGTTTTTTTTTGGTTTTCGACAAAATTCTGTTACACTTAGAAACAGTTGATTGAGGATGGAGAGGGATAGGAACAGATATTTTAGAAAGATACTTTATAATAAAAATTTCATAGAAACAAATTAGTTTAGAGCATTTAATTAAAACTCTATTTTTATATTCATGAGGATGGAGAGGGATAGGAACAGATATTTTAGAAAGATACTTTATAATAAAAATTTCATAGAAACAAATTAGTTTAGAGCATTTAATTAAAACTCTATTTTTATATTCATTGTATTCATAGTATTTAGTGAATATAAAATATAATATATAATATAATATATAATATAATGTATAATAATTAATATAATGTATAATAATAATAAGTGTATATTATATAACATATAAAGTGTATATTATATAACATATGATATGTAATAAGTGAATATATAATATTTCCTACAAATATTGAGAACTTTTTTAACATCGACGAACAAACTATCTGTCCATCCAACAGAAAAATTTTCATTTCTATATTTTGCAAATTCTGTTCCGAAATGAGAACTTTTTTAACATCGACGAACAAACTATCTGTCCATCCAACAGAAAAATTTTCATTTCTATATTTTGCAAATTCTGTTCCGAAATTTGGAACTTTTATTTTTAAGAACATTTATTTATCTGCCCTCGTCGGGGCTTGCAATGTAAAAATATACTTCGAAATGGGTTAGGTTTAAGTTAGGTTTGATAGAGTTCCGTAACTTTCTCGATCCCTGATCTAACTCAATCGATTCTAAAGACTTTATTAGTTTGTGGTCTTTGCACAAAAAATTAAATAATGTTCCTCGCGATTTTGATTTTTCAATTTTTTTTTTTCTCATTTGTCTCTTGGAAGATCACCTCAATTGTATATATATATATTTTTCTCATTTTAAAAATTATCCCAAGATCGAGTTACAAGGTTTGATCTTTAATTATAAATATTTTAGTAAATATTTTACTTCGGTGAAAAATGTATCATAACAATTTTCACATCTATCAATAGACGAATGTGAAAAGAAAAGTACGAGATACAAAATTATCGATTTATATTTATCACACACATTATAACGATGTTGCTATAAAAATATTTGCCTCTTCTCGGATTCCGAATGTCGTTCGGCATTCTCGCAAAAAACAAGCTACATTTTATAAAAATTTTGTCATTTCAAAAATTTATAAAAGTTCTGTTATTTCAAGTATTTTCCATTTATCCGATGAATCTTCCCGTACTTGTGAAAATTGGTTTCCCTTTAATGTTTGATTTGGACGTTAATACTAGAACTACCGACAGTTGAGACGTAGCTATCTCTAACAAAACCAGTTAAAATGATTGGTATTGGTATAAGTCATGATACAAAATTACTTTTATTTTAAATGAATAAAACAAAATTAAAGTTCATTATATTAATCCTTTAGCTATCCCTGCAAAAGTCATTACATCATTGCGAAGAAAAAATGTAACATGAAGTAGGNCCTTTATTTTAAATGAATAAAACAAAATTAAAGTTCATTATATTAATCCTTTAGCTATCCCTGCAAAAGTCATTACATCATTGCGAAGAAAAAATGTAACATGAAGTAGGAATTTTAAAATAAAGTTGTCGGACCAGTTAAAATCACTGGTGTGGTAGTTCTAGTGTTAATCGAGAAATTTGAAAAATTTCAAACTTTCGTCGTAGAGATTGAAATTTTACATATCCAGATATTATTCCGCCATATGCTTCTCATCAATCATTTGCTGCAAATCATTAGTCGAATTGACAATTTCGAACCAGAAAAATGATGATATCGGTACGAATTTAGAAATTGTTATTCGGGATGTCAGATTAATTCTCTTGCAAAATTTAATCTTACTGACCCAAGAGGAATTTTTTATCATAGACAATAAACACGTAGCGATAAAATAGTGACAAAATATGCCTTTCTGTGCATAATTTTGTTTGTTCCAAGTCGTTGGTAAAAAAATACGACAACCGGTTTACACACGATACGAACGAAACTTTCCGCGTGACGATCTGATTCTGCAATTTCAACTTTTCGCACTGTGGAGGCTTTATTTTTTTTTTAATGCGAACAAATCGGAGTAATCGTATTACAAGGACCATGATAACTAAATAATCACCTATATTACTGCATTGGCGACGTCCAAGTTAGTATGACATAAACATACAACGTCGTCGTATCGATGATATCCGTCAAAAGTACAAAGATCCAAAGTTTCGTAAATTCTAAATTTTTTTTTTTGGTCTCTCTCTCTGTCTCTTTTCTGTTTTCCTAAATTTCCTAAATCAAGTCAAGTCAACATACGCTCGTCAGCTTTAATGCTTGACCCCACGGTTTAAGAATCCCGCTTTCAGTCCATTTCGAGAGGTCTCGCAGCGATTCGATTGCTCTGAACGTTCGATAGCGCGTGCGTTAGCGACGATCGATAGCGTTGTTTATTTGATCCGAGCATCTGGAGGGGAGGCTTCGCCCATTTTAGTTAGACACGGAGATAAACGTAGCGACAAAGTCAGATGTGCAGAGGTCCAGAGACTCGACAAAGGTTAATCTCGAATGATGCACAGATTTAATGACATCTGCTAATATCATATTCATGGACGGCCTGTCGAATTTTTATCGACTCTCCCCGATTGTTGGCTGTTTAGGCCTTTGAAATGTAAACGAAGTAATCCAGAATTTTTGCAATGATCAATTTTGTTAATCTCGTAACTATGATTAGTGTTAGCAATTAAATAACAAAAATACGTTATCTTGTTGACGATACGATTTCGAAGTCAAAGAAATCGCTTTGATGATTCTCTTTATATCTATAATTTTAAAACAGATTGTAAACAATAGTTGTCGAGTCAAGACGAATAATGTTATTAATGTTACTAATTTGAAGAAAAAAATAAAAAAAAATATATAGACACGCGATGTTAAACAAGTTCCCCCGTGATATCGATAAGAAAGAAGATAATCCTTTCGGTATAGAATGGTATCTATAAAATGTTGATCTTTAAACTCGTTGTAGTCGCAGTTAATAAACGTTCGACAAACATTCACGTAAAAATGTTGAATTTTTAGCTAATTCTTCAATCTGGACCGTTCGATTTCGCGAATCTCGTATTTGTCGCATTTATCAGTGATGTTGAAAGAAACAAAGTTTTAGGTTAGATTTCTTCCTAAATAAGTTAGATACTAGTGTTTAGTAAATTGTTTCCTCAAATGTACCGTTAGATCAATCGTTCATATCGAGATTTTAATGGCAGACTTAAACCCTTGTCCTTTTCAAGCTCTCAATTATGCAAAGTCTAAATTAAAATTACGAGAATAAAATTCACTATAGCAAGATTCGTAGTGAACGTGACGCAACAAGCAAGCGTCAGTACGAATATAGTTGCGAGTAACAGACGTGGGGTGTTGAAAGTCGGTCAACTGTACTATTACTAGATCTGTTTCATTTATTCAAATTTTGAAAAGACTAACGAGCGAGTTTACGCGCGCTCGAGCGCTTCTAACTCATCTAAATCTAACCTAAGAGACTCGTTTGTTTCTCCACTGTTCTCGATTCGCGGGTTGCATTACCGCGTTGTAACATAAGAAATTGGAGAAAAAAAAAAAGAAAAAATTTGGGCGAGCGTATGAAACTGCGATATCGAATTTCGTGACCGCAGTGATCATTGTGTATTTCCATCGGACGTTGGAATGCACCGAGAAGGACGCCGCCATTTTAAGAAATATTTCTCCAAGGACAGTTTCATCGTTGATCGTATCAAAATAATTTTGAATCGCTGCGTTCTCCAGTCAGAGTAAATTCATTTGCCTGATTAAATGAGACGAAAGCTTTCAGCATTTCCACTCCTTGGTTTGTTATTCGTCACTCTGAATATTAAGTGAAGGAATCATACGGAAGCATTGAAAACTTCATTTTAGTGCAGTCCTTTATAATTTCCGAAACTAAAAGATTTCTTTTTTTTTCTCTCTCGTCGATTCATTCGTCATTTTCGAAGCATCGTCGTTTATCGAAATAATGCACGAAAAATTTGAACGGAGTTGTTCACGAAGTGATAAGGGCTAAGGCTATCGGTTTGCGTGCTAATGATTTTCATACTTGATTCGTAATCAATTTAACTGGCCTTGGTAATATAATCGACGCAATTCTTGCTTCTAGCTGACAATTCGGTCGAAATAGTTAAGTGTGCATGTCGAGAATGTCACATGTTCCGATCATCTCAGCAAAACTTCCTACGGAACAGTGTAACAAGAGACGAGGGAGGGAGAGGGAAGGGTTCTCGACGAATTCCAAAATGCTTCGCGGTTTAAATAACGCCGCCTCATCACAGCTCGTAAGCTAATTAACGCCATTCCGTCATGTTCTCTGCCACCCCTTGTGCACTACGTCAAACCAATCGGAATCCTCGCGTCGAACGAACTGACATTTCCTGCAACCAATTAGTTTGCCCGATATAATGAAGTAGTTGCTATTTATTTCCCGATGATAGATGACAAATGACAAATGTTGCCGCCAGAGATATTGATATTTTTCTCGGTGATATTATTCTGTTTAAAGCGTAAATGAACACGTGAGGATATTACCTACACGGGGCATGAGACAAATAAACGATTGAGACTCGTAGTTGCGTATTTAAAATAAATTATGATTTTCAATATATATATATATATATTTCACGAACGATAATTTATTCTTACGATAATTTCATTTTTACGATAATTTCAATTTTTTTATTAATTAATTTATTTTTTATTAATTTATTTTTACGATAATTTCAATTTTTTTATTAAACGATAATTTATTCGAACGATACTTATTCTTACACAATCTTTACACAAAGAAATGTCTTCATTGAAAGTTCATCGCGTTCTTGCTCAATTTTATTTTATTTTTCTTCTTTTTATTCTTTCTATCGTATCGATAATATTGCAGCTTGGTATTTTTGTTTATCGAGAACAAGCGATGTTATATGTTTTGGCTAGCTGCCTCTCCATATGTATAATGATCTCTATTTATACTCTATGAAAAGTACTCTATTTATACTCTATATTACTCTATGAAATACTCTATGGAATACTCTTATACTCTATGAAAATCAATCTCGTGCATTCGAGACATTTTAATCTTCGATCGAGGCTTTATCGTTATTACCTATCTTGCATACGTGACCTGTAATCTTTACTTCATTAATTTTCCATTCTCTCAGATTTTGTTTGCCTGGTCCGTCTCGTTATAATTTTACCTGGGCGATTGTGCGACGTTTCGCAGCTGGCCGATGCAAGAAGTGTTCTTTTCCAGGATTTTTTAATACCTTCAATCAGATGTAATTGTTATCGAGAGAGTTGTACGTCCGTTCAACAATTTCCCGATCAAAACAAGTGTGCGACTGAATCCATTTCCACGATACCATCCTAATTGGAATCAATTTGCTGAATATGAATCATGTTTTAATTGCGCCACTTCGCTGAAATGCAACCCTCATACAAACGAGCTTGTACTTTTCCGCAATTGGGGGTTTATAGCCCGCTGATCGAAGTGGTCAATTACTCGTTAAAATTGTAAGATGAGTGACCACGCACGAGTGACTTCCTTCTTTTTCTTTCTTTTTTTTTTTTTTTTTTTTTTGGNGATATCAAGTAGTATGATAGGAAACTGTGTTCGTGTTTAAGCACGAAGCGTATATACGTGTGGGACCATAAGGGACACGAGACCAGGCGATCACGTGTTGTATCTTTTGCCTGCCGAGGTCTTTTGGTCCCTAATGACGTCAGGTTATCGGTGACGTTATCTACGAACGAGAAAGAAATTCTTCGAAAAAGAACCACTGCGAAATTATATTATTATTCCCAGTCACATAATCTCTTTGTAATCGCGTTTAAATTGCTCGAGGGTGATTAGCGGTTCGCGTTTTTGAAAAAACTTTCAACAGATAACAACTCGTCGGGATGTTCGTACAATTAATCTTGCATTTATTCGATGAAGTATAACGAGGCATCTTTTTTTTTTTGCCAAAAATACGAAAACTGTAAGTGCAGTTATTCTCGGGAATACTGATCGTAAATAGTGTCCCTCTTTTTTTCTTTTTTGTCTTTATTTTCTAAGTAAACGTCTTCCTCTTTCCTTTCTTCTGTCGCGAACGTTCGAGAAAAATACCGGTTTCGAGGGAAATTTCAGCGCCATTCGGCACGTAGTACACGAACGCAACGAAGTTTCAATGACGCAACCGTCTTCTACGAAGAAAGCACGGTTCGAGGGTAAATGTAAACGAGCTGCGCATTAGCCGTAGCGTGTCTGTTAGATAACAAGTCATTAATTTCAACAGAGGAGCATTAAGCGTTGAAAGGTTGTGCGTATGCCATATTCTCGAGAAAAACAGAAATCGCGTCACTTGTCGCTGGATAAATTGCCGATAAAAAGGGGCCACGAGGGTTAAACACCACAGTTAACAGATCAACGCGTTAAACTTCTTGTGCGTTCTTCGAAACGAAATCATGTCTGCGTATGAAGGCACCCTTACGTGAAAACGGTACACGAGAAGAATGGCTGATGGAACTCGGCTATTTCCTAGTCGAGTCATCGAGCCGTACACGAACATTCAGAAAATTCCTTTCAGCGGAAATAATGCAGCAATGTCATTGTGAAAATTTTAAGGACATTCGGGAACAAACGGCTGTCTGCTTTCGAAAATTTTCACCAATCTCCATTTGAAAAAGATCATCGAAAGTGTCTTTTCCTTTTTTTTTTGTCTTTTTTTTTGATATTTCACGTCAGGATGATACAACTAGCTTTTTAAGCTACTCGTTACGATCGATCTCAACTTGACACACGTTGTTGACCGGTAAATCATAAGAGTTAACTCGTGCATTAGCTAGCTTAACTGCTGACTAACTCAGAGTCAATACGGGACATTCAATTGTGAAATTTCTCTTCGTCGTGTTCATTTTATTATGAGAAAAAAAAAAAAAAAAAAAAAATTTTTTTTATNATTACAAAAATATCGATCGTAGCTTCTGCGTAAAGTTGCCAGTCAACGATGTGTTAATATCGCGATTTCGAAAGTCGATTTTCTACCACATTTCATCACCGTTGAATACTGAATGCATCGTGCTCGCAGTCTAGAAAGAAGTCTCTCTCCCTTGGAACCATCGGAGAATGTACCAAGTGCCACAATTACCATAATCACATTCACCCCTCTGCGAGAAAGTTCAATGGTAGATAACTCGCTATAGGATGACGAATGCTGAATACGTGCCAGTACATGAGAGTTTCAACGAGCAATCTAAATCGGGGGCGTAAGTGTGCTCGTATGCCCGCCCTGTGAGCAAAAGCAATTCGACGACGACGACAACGACGACAACGACCGGGCTTTGTTGCGTAATGACGAATTGCGCGGCTAGCGAATTGAACCAATTGTCGTATCAGAGACGAGGTAGCAATTTCCGCGATAGGAGACAATCACAGTATCGAGAGAATTCGGCTCGAATTCGGACCGTTCAAACCTTTGATCATACTCGGTCGGGCAAAATGTCGGCCGAGCTACAGAAACGGCGTGACGCCGTTTCGTGATGAGAATCGCACTTGCGAATTCACGTGAACGCAATTAACGACCAACCAATTTGACACTTTTGACCGATTCGATTGTAGACGTCGACCGGACTGCGGAATTTCGGTGCACGAAACGGAAATTCACGAAACTTTTTCAGCTCGAGGTACGAGTACGCCGGGATCGGTGGTTAAATTAGACCTCTTTTAAAGTTCGTTCTGGCACGTGATCTATGTAATTGGACAATGAGGACAACTCTGCGAGTCTTTGTAAATAATTTGTTGGAATTGAGCAAGGCTTGAACTAGTTCGTTCGATAAAAGGATGGAAGAGTCGCTAGAAATTCTCCGTCTCTCATTGGTCGGTCGAATTTAGAAACGAAATAGATACTCTGCTGCTGTTTTATGGCCGCAAGGTTACTCGATCCTCCGTTTGCCAATTATTCATCCACACGAACGCTCGTGAAATATTTTCGTTCGGGTAATACGAACATCGCCCTCTAGGGCTTCAAATTCATCAAGAAATTGTAAATCTCGAGTCTACGTTGATTGAATGAATAGAAATTGATTTTACTTGTGCACTTGCGAAGAAAAACACAGACCGAGAGGTAGAGAATTTTCCAGGTATGGGCCAAAGCTATTTTCGAATGTTCCACTCGGGATCAGTTAAATCTGCTGTTTTCAGCTCTCTGCTTGTTTTTCTCGTTTCTCGTGTTCCGTGCCAAAGCAATAATTATTGTCAATAATTATTGGCGAGTCTCCGCCAGTAGAAAAAAAAAACAACAAAAAAACAAAGAAACAAAAAAACAAAAAAAAACGGCACTATTATTATTATTATTAAAAGTAAGAGAAATGGAGAGAAAAGAATGTCAAGTGACGAGGCGATACGTCGACGAGATTTCGCATCACGGATACATATATTTACACTGCGGATTGGAAATCGTGACGCACGCTTTACAATTCGAAATAAAGAATTCGTTCGCGAGATCTCGTTCCACGGATACATATATTTACATTGCGGCTCGGAAATCCGTACACTTTACAATTCGAAACGAGAAAAGAATTGGATGGAAATAATGAAAGCGTTTGAAAGTCGGTATAAACTATTTTCATATCGGTAGTGTAATCTCGACGATAAACACGACGGGCATAGAAATTGATTCAATTATTACCGCTCGATATGTCATTTTGATATCAGATCTAAAGAGATTTACGACGACAGTACGATAAATCGGATAAATCCATATATGAATTCAACGAACACATTTATCCCGCGAATCTGACAGATTCTAGCTTATAGATCTTTTTCATTTTTCCGTGAAGCTTTGTTGTCCTCTCGTCTGAGAGACATCTTCATCTGTTATTTGTATTTCGAGATGTCTGACTGCGCTCGTATCGCGGATTTGTATCGCTGTGTGTGTGTGTGTATGTGTAAGCGCACTGACTGCGATTAAAAAGCTGAAAAGTCGGTTTGAAATGGCGGTGTGTAATCGCGAGGAAATTTACGCGTATTTACGTAGCCAGACAACGAGGAGAGGTACGCCGGCGCCTCAGCCGAGTGGAAACAAAGATGAGTCGAATGAACGTCGCAGTGGGCGTGTGCACCACCATCTCTCTCGTCGTTTCTCTCTTCTTGCGAACGATGCATATTGGCAACGGAGAGACGACACTTCTTCTACTCGAAACTTAAAAGCTGTCGACGTGAATTGTCGCGTCGCCGGTTCCCTCTTTTCCTTTTTTATCCGGTCCTCTCTTTTACCCGCTGCTGGAAATAATGATACCATCCGCAGATTTTTTTCATCATCCCCCCTCGGGCGTGACGTCAGTTTCTGTCTCGCGATAACAGCACAACAACTAACAAGCGGATTTTCTGATTGGACAGAATTCTACCGCGTAGGATTATTTTATTGGAGTTGTCGCATCTGGCGGCAGACTTTTATCAACAATATTGTGCAACAGGATCCCGCCGTTAGAATTACGGTTCCTGCGATTCGAAGCAGAAATTGAAACCCCCAGGGGGTTTATTCGATGAGGCTTGCGTCTGTCCGCAAATGTAACTCTAAACGCGGTGTTCTGGCAAGCCATTAACGTATCACGTGGACCATTTCTCGTCATTTCCGGAGGAATCCGACCTACCTATTTCGAAAACTCAAGCGAATGTTTCGCACAAATTCGATTCCAACTCGTGAATCCTGCTCTCGATATGATACAATTGGCAAGAGATTTTTATTCATTCGCGTGCGACAGCCATGTTTGGCCAGTTTCACTGCAGAAAGAAAAGTAAGGACGATCGATCCTCTTTTCAATAATCCAAGACTAACACTGACTTACAATCTTCGCTTGTCAGTGTGAATAGGGTCGTGAAAACGTCTCGAGACGCGGCGCACTGAGTACTCCTTTCATCGTCAAGGGGTGTTGTTCTGTCTCGCCGTGAGATTCTACACGTAGAGATCCTCGGCGAGATCCTCGAGAATACTCGAGACGTAGGTCGCGTAAATTTCAATCGGTTTAAACGCGCGACAGAAGAGAGACCTGTCTAGACGCACAAATCGCCTATCAACGAAATGGCGTCGCGAAATGAAGGCTTCTTGTAAAAATCGCTCGTTATTTTTCCTTTCTTTCAAACTACAATTACAAAATTGTAGTTTGAGAAATCAGAAACGACCACATAATAAAACGTCTGTCTGTCAAATCGTATTAGAACAGGTTTTACTACTCTGTTAATAAAAGCTCTCCAAAGCTCTCAGCCCATCATAATTAGTCAGAAATTATATATAAAATCATTATTAGTAAAATTATCGATCATTAAGTAGCGCTGAAAGCGAATGAAACGCAATTACAATCGCTAGTAATGGGATATGTCTGGCCAATAATGTAGCTGTGAATATGAGGAAGCAGACGGTGCTGAAACATTAATAATCCGAGTTTCAATCCTTAATCGACAGATAGGATAATTAGACAGGATTTGAGATGAAGCTGGGCGATGTATATTGCCTGGCTGTATCAATTTATTCTAATCCACGCCAGATGGCCTAACGCATTATCGCTTTATCGTTGGTGATGAAATAATTCCGCAACTGAAATCGTCTTTCTCCAATTAAAAGTGGAATCAACTGTTATCTTTGCCGCCGCGAAAGAGATAATCCGGATATCCTTATCTCTTTAAAAGAGTTAACTTTATTTAACTGATATTAAATTTAGATTTATGGCATTTTCACTTTATAATTATCCAATAAAATTTTTAACACATTCAGTTCCATATAATTCAACAAAACCTCTAATAAATTTATAATAATTATTGAATTTATTAGATATATAATTCGTCCATTAACTCTGGCAATTCGATTATCATCAAATCTTATTTCTGGACACTTAATTCTTATTCTATTAAGAAATTTTACAATAAATTTTTTAACTAATTTAATTTTAGATTAATAGTTCAGAACGTANTAATTAAGAAATTTTTTGCAAATAATCCAATAAAATTTTTAACACATTCAGTTCCATATAATTCAACAAAACCTCTAATAAATTTATAATAATTATTGAATTTATTAGATATATAATTCGTCCATTAACTCTGGCAATTCGATTATCATCAAATCTTATTTCTGGACACTTAATTCTTATTCTATTAAGAAATTTTACAATAAATTTTTTAACTAATTTAATTTTAGATTAATAGTTCAGAACGTATTATTGCTGACAATTTATTTGAAAGAATCAAACTAGATAATGGAAAAGGAACTTTCCATTAAAAAATATAATATCATGACCTATTGATAAAATCCCGCTGCGTTCGGACGAAATCAGCGCGCGAACGATAGAATTCAGTTTCGCGAAGCCGCCGAAATGAATTCCTTGTTTTTCCATTCGTAATTTTCTCAAATATCGCTTATCGATCGTTCGCTTGGCAACTGCCTCTCTGTTTTTTCTTCTCCTTTTACCGTTCGATCAACCGACGTAACGATTATGCTTCGCATTACGTGGTTCCAATTAAACTTCGTCAATCGGCTGAACGAGCGAGGAATTTGTTTATCACACGGACGGTACGTGATACGTGGCTGCGCACATAAGAAGCCGAAAACGTCATTGACGATCCAATCAATTACTTGGCCGTCGGTGGGCGATCCAATAACATCGAATTATCATTTTATTTTTCTCGTTGGCACCATGGTCACACGTTCGAGTTCCTTTCCAGGAATTCTCGGCAACTTCTGCGACTCTCCGATACGTGATACCAGCCGTGTCTGTGTGCTGCGCACAGTTTTTTTTATTGGTTTCGTTGTGTGTAATTTAATTTCACGTCAACGGTGCAGGATTCTTAATGCATTGTCTAGGTCAGAAATTACGGTCCGCCGCAATATTGACCTAGTCGTTTGCTCGTATACCGTACGCCTTTCATCGCACGCCATGGTATGTCGCACGCGCATTTCTGTTCCGCTTCAGATTGTAAGCGGAAAAGACGGCCATTTCGCTGGCCTCGTCTTTTCATTACTCGCTTCGGAACGACATGCGAATTTCTCTTCGCTGTCGCATGCCCGTTCACGTTGGAATTTTATTCCATAAAGTCGTTGAAATGGAATGATTGCGATCAGTGCAATGCATCTCAGATGTATGAGGGGGGTATCGTTGGGATCGGTAGCAGGCGTTGCGATCACATCAGGCGTTGATCGCCTCAGATCAAACCGATAACGTGCGAATAAATCGATGCGCTGCATATCGATTGATCGTTGGAAATCGGAGCGAAACCGCAGTACAGGTGCGCGCGATGTTCCATCGATCTGTTGCCAGTCAGATCGATTTTCACGTATCCTGAAGAAAAATGATGTAACTGCAAGTTGCATGATGTACGTTGAAAGGGAGCATCAGGTGTGCAATCTTCTTGATTTGTGATTACCTCACCTGAATATCGATGGGCAATGTTCAGAAGATAAATTACGAAGATTAAGTTGACGAGAAGTTGAACCATTGACGCGTGACATATTTTGTGGGTAAAATGCACTTGGGCTAATGCAGTGTAGAAATGATTCAAAAGACAAATACAACATAAAAAAAAAAAATATGAAAAATACAACCACATCACTATTTATTAATAATAAATTTTCCTAAAACTTTTTTTTACTATTTATTACTATATTTATATTAATTATTACTATATTTACTATTTTTATTAATATTTATTAATAATAAATTTTCCTACAACTTTTTTTTACTATTTATTACTATTTATTACTATATTTATATTAATTATTACTATATTTATTACTATTTATTACTATTTATACTATTTTTATTAGTATTTATTAATAATAAATTTTCCTAAAACTTTTTTTTATTTTTAACATATTTTAAATTTTAATAAATTTTCCTAAACTTTTTTTTGGAAAAAAAAAATATATATATACATGTATTAATAGTTTATTTCAGTATGATACTTTTTGAAACATTTTTGAATATTTTTTCTCTTTGTAATTTTTACTATTTAGCTGCATATCTGTTTCAACAGCTATCGCGTCGCAATTATCATCCGTCAATGTTGGATTAAACGAATCTATTACAGTGGGATTATCTCCTACTTATTCCAAAAATAAATTTCCTGGTGTTTCCGTGAAGATAAAACTTTTTCCGATTGTTATTTTTGCGGATAATCCAATTCCAATCATCGACGTTATTTTTTCATTTTATTTTTTATTGCATCCTAATGGCCAGGATCGTCGGAAGATGTACGTCTAAGACGTTTCTTCTGTCTTTGGAAAAGAAAATCTGTCGCTACACTTTTCAAAATTGTTTCTCCGTTTCTCTTGATTACAAATAAAATTATTTCGTAATTATATGGGATACTTATTATTCGAAATCATTTTGGCTAGAAGCATACACCACGAGCCTTGGCACGTTATTCTGCGCGAATGGGTCAAGTTACCGTCTCGTCTAAACATCGGTAAGAAGATTAAAAAAAGAATCATTTCAATAAATTGAAGAAGAAGCCTCGACAAATGACACGGTTTCCAAATAATTTCCTGTCCTGCGATTGGAAACAGAAATTGGAGCACGCGAAAGTTGCAATGAATCGAGAATCTCTAAGATCACGAACGAACCGACGAATTAATGAAATTGAAATGCATCTGTTATTGAAATTGATAGATCGAAGATTCTTCCGTGACGTAAGATCAGACAACAGGCAGCAGATGTTGCACGCGAAATTCACTTGTTATGCGGTTATCACCGCAAGTGACTTTAACAAATGACCTAATCGCCAGCTGTCATCTTTCGGTTTTACGTCTTTAGTGACCTAGTTATGACACAACTCTGTTGATCAGCTCGGTGATTTGGGGCAAATTTTCAGAGGCAACTGCCTTGTGAAAGACAATTGAAGGAGTCTAGACAATTGAAGAAGTCTAAACTAATCACGCCGCGCATTTTGCATCGCATCTGAAGCAATATTTGTCCTTGTTGTATTTTCAAATGGTTTCAAGCGAGTGAAGCGGGACGCGTAGATCGTTCTACGATTTCTGAGAGCCTGGCCTAAATTCTAGGTCCCAATGACGTCTAAAAATACGCCGGTTACGTCTGGACGCATTCTGAACGTTGTAAATCTGTCCGCTGTTACCCTTCCTCCTCGTTTTCTCACTTCGCGCCTAATCGGGAATTGAACTCATTAGTAGAATTAGAAGAAACACCTTTGCCATTGCTCTCACTTCCACCCCAAAGTGGAAGAGAATTTCTTCTGTTTTCTAACGCACGTTCCGCGCCACGATTCATTAACGTCTGAAGTAGGAAAGTAATACAGTCAAAACTGTTTTTCTGCGGTAGACAAAAAAAAAATATTGAGAAACTTCATAAATAGCTATAAAATAGTTTCTTCACTTAGAAAAATTCACTTAGAAAATATATAAAAAATTTACGAAATAGCGAGAAAGTGCTCTCCGAACGAAATAAATAATTAAGTTGCACATGGAAACATTTAAAAAATGTTTAATTTCTCAATTTTAAACATGGATAAATTTTCTTTATTCGTCGTAATCTAAAACGTGCATTTTCTTGTGATGAACTCTTTGAAAATCGCTTTCGTCACTCGAACATATTTTTTGTTATCATGAAGTCGGTGATAAGTTTTTGCGATGACGGTCGTTTGATCAGCTGCTTATAAATATCACGATAGCCAGGCATACGTGATCGAAGTTCTTTTTGGAATTTCAACACGCCTTTCGGGAATGTTATCAATTTTAAGAAAATGCTTTTCCAATTTATTGCAAAGCTGGATGCCTGCATATATTTTATCCGCTGTCATAGAATTCGGTTCTTCTTGTTCGCCTTCTTAAAAAATCTGTTAAGTTATTGATAATGTCACTAGAATGAACGAAAGCCTTCTCTGCTGCAGATGTTATGTGCTAGCGCAATGATTTTTTATGACAACGTGGAAACAAATATAAAAACAAATATAAAATCGCAAAAAAAAAAATAAAATAAAAAATATGCACAGGTTTGACTGTATTTACAATTTAAAAAAAAAAGTTGCCGCTACAATTGCGATAGATTGCTCTCTCTCTGTGTGTGTGTGTGAAGTTTTCTTTCATAAATTGAAAGCGAATAATTCCGCTTCGATATTTTTAAACTTTATTTTCTTTTATAATCCTTAGAATCTCCCTGTCGTGTGTTAATTATTATTAATTTTAACAATGCATTATTTTTACACGTTTATCGGCCCTAATAGTAGCTTTAAGACTCAGAGGAACGCCTACACGATTATTTATTTATTATCATCACTATTATTCATTTGATAAATTAACGAAAGATTTAGTATTTAAAGTTAAAACAAACGCTTCATTGCTAAATTTGTTCTTTCAGTTTGTTTTACTTCATTTATTAAAGCGACGTTGAAATTACGACTCGTCAAAGTTTGCCAAGACCATTGTTGATCCTAGAAGTCTGTCTGCAGTTAATTAAAACTTGTTCTTTGGATTTCTCCTCGGGATCGGCCTCGAGACACTTGTCATTCGGCGAAGTGGATTTAGAGGAAGGACAGCTAAAAAGAAGAAGCGCTGAAGGGAAACAGAGTTGTTTTGGCGCGACCAACCGCGAGGGAATTGAGAATTTTGTTACTCAGCCAGACAGCCATTTGATTAGTTGGATGAGTAAGTGATACTAATTTCGTCGATCGTCCACGGACGTTCGTTTTAATTTTCTACGTAGTCGGTTTCATCCGACGGCGAATCTACGCACTTCGCGTTATATTGAGAACGCTAAAAAGGTTTCCACGTACGCAAACACTGTGTTTGTGCATTTTGGCGGCTACACGTCCCCGTCCATTTTCACCTCGATCAAATAAAATTCAGATAAAAAAGAAAAGAAAAGAAAAGAAAAGAAAACAAAAATTTTTAGATTTTTCCGAGAGTTTCTTGAATATTTGATCGCCGGAATACTACTATTTGCATCTCTTAAATATTCGCCGGAATACTACTATTTGCATCCCTTGAATATTCGCCGGAATATTACTATTTGCCTTCTCTTCCTTTTCCCTTATTTGCCCGTAGAAGATTAGTTTATCTAGCCTCTTTACAGGACCTAGTCCGTTTAAATTAGACGATTTAAACATCTTTTGAAATCGTTACGACGTGAAAAATATCCTTCGCCTACCATGAAATTGGTACTGACATGCCAATAATTGGCGAGAGTATTTTCTCCCCAAGGTGCATTACTTCTCGGGCCGTTCGACGTCGTTGACATTTCTCTTTTTACTCTTTTTTCTCTCATGCAACTGTACGACGTTTCTCTCTCTCTCTCTCTCTCTTTTTATTTTTTTTCTTTTTTGCGTCGCGTCGTGACTTCTAGAAAAATACACGCTCGGATTTCCGTGGAAGGAAAAAGAGCACGATCTTGAAACGACACTGACGTCTAAAATTGACGCCGGCAAAAATTCTAACCTTAGAACTGTCATTTGAGAAGCTGATCTCGCGTTATATAGAATGGCGAAGTTATTTCATACCGTGCGATCAATTTATCCTTCGGGCCGCCCTAGGGGCAAGTCGTCTCGCTTTGAGGACCCGCCCGGTTGCGCAGGTCTGGTTTATAATTCCGAGGAATAACTCAAAGGATGGATTGTGGAAGAAATAATAACGGAGCAGGCTATTTGTGTAAAGTTAGTAGAGCTTTAACAATGACATATTCAATTGTCGAGAATCGCATAGCGTTTCGAAAGAGCAATTGTTCTTCTGACGTTTACGTAGATTGTCTGCCGCCGTCGTTGCAAATGAATACGAACATTATTAGCATGAACCTCTTTTTGTTCTGTTACATTGAAACGATACCTTTGCCTTTTAATTGGATTTCTCTTTGCGCGTCGTGCGCAGATTTCTCTTTTTTCTTTTTTATGCAAGCAGGAATCAGACGATAGGTTGAAGTCACTTAAATATCAATATTAATATCGTGATGCGATATTTTCGCATCTTCATTATTGAACGTGATCGCGATATTTTTTTGTTTGTTTCGCAGCTGAGCGTCTATCAGTTGTTTCGTTCGGCACGACACGAGGCGTTAGTGAATCGACACCTATCTATATTTTATATTGAATTATTTATTTATTCATTTATGCGGCGAAGAGATTTTATCACTATATGAAAAATCATTGTCCGCGTGTTTATTTAATATTAAACGTACCAAAGCGAAGTCAAATGACCCGTTTTCAAAATTTACTCGAAAATCCTACATTCGTTGTTATTTCTTTCGTTAATCTGACTTTTTGTAAATTCCTATATTATCTGATTATTCGATCTCTCGTTTCCTGTTTTTCTCCCAGCTTATTTTCTTACCGAGAAAAGTTCTTTGCATATCTTATGTATGCATACCGCGAGGGGTCATTTGACTTCTTATCGTAAGATGTCGGTACGTTTAGTGTTAAGTCGTTGAACAGTATAAATTCTAAACGACTTGTAGGACTTTCGACTCTGTCATTAAACGTTTACTAAAAAGAGGGCGAGAGGTCTTTGAATCGGTGACGTGCACACATGTGGTTCTGAATATTAAATGTGTCCTAGTAAAACGAGAAGGATTATTAAAGTTAATATGTCCATTTATGGTTCTAAAGAGGAAGCAGATGATCTGCAGCAGGTTCTGAGCCGTGTGAAAACGCGTGATGCTGACAATGAGTCACGAGGCAAGCAACTAGACCATCCGAAAAGTTTCTGAGATTTTACGTTCGTGCGATCGGAGCAGCGAAATAATTTTTTGCACATAATAAATTTTCTGCATCTGTCCATTTATGTAGATTGAAAAAAGGTGATTGTTGAACATCTCCAGATTTTTCTCGTTATCTTTTTAATCCGTTATATTTTTAATCCTATCATCAAACAATCCTACGCAGTTCTATTATTTGTACAAGAACAAAAAAAAAAAAGAATAAAAATTCACTGTATTTACACTGTGTATGTACATTGCGAAAGTTTGTGGTTCTCAAGCTACGAGCCGCCACTGATCTTGACTGTCTGTCGATGATTTTTATTTTTTTAATTTTTTTTTAACAAAGAGAAAAGAAAAAAGTTCAACAAAAATAAAAAATTATTTCTGCATTATGTAAATGTGAAATGCTATTTCTTGATTAAAAAAAAAAATTAAAAACAAGTGAATGAAGGCACGCATGGCTTATATAACCTTTCCTTTTGGGACGCTCTGCAATTCCTAATACATGTGTCGAAATGTAGAACGATTATGTAAACATGAAAACCACGAATACGGTACGAGAAATCGGTAAAATACGGGCAACCTACGAAGGAATGTAAATATTCTCTTTCGAAATATAAATATCTTAAAAGTGTTTCTGTAGAATTTACAGGCTAAGAAAGAGGATTGAATAAAAAGAGAAGATTAAGTGATAAAGGGGATTAAATAATGAAGAGGTAAAAATGATAAACAACTAAAAGATTTATTGGCATGTAACAAAACTCAAGCAATAAAAATAATTAAGAATATTGCTTCACAGTGAAATAAAAATAATATTTAAAAACGAACGAACGCACTGTCTCTCTTCTGATTTTTGGAGTATATAGTTCCTGAGTAAAGGAATGCAACCAAAGCAATACAATGCCTGTTCCAATGGCTGGAACTTCTCAATCTACTAAAAATAAAGCTTAAAAATAATCTTATTGTTTCAGAATGTAATATTTCGTACAGATTATACAGATTATAATCTCGAAAAAGTTTTTTTAAATCGAAATTATTATTACACATGTAAGTGCAATAAAAAAAGCTCAAGAAATAATTTATAAACATATAATTGTTGAAATAATTGACAAAGGCAAGGAAAATGTTGTTTCAGACTGATATAAATGAGTGAAACCATTGTCTACAGTTTTAATGAAGACAAACTCAAATATGCTCCAAAATGGATTAACTTTGATGTACATTCTCTTCCCAGAGGAATATTCCACATTAAATTAATTAAATGGACAAACATTTTTCTTATGTATATATATATATAGCAGATGTATAATGTATTTTCTGAAACGAAAAAACGGAGCACTTGAAACCAAAGGAGATTAAAACCAATTATTGTAAGAGAATCTCATGAATGAAACATCAGGTAAAGATCATCTACAAAAAAATATTGTAAAAGGTGAAAAAATTAAAAAAGGATTGAAAAAAAATGAGTGAAATATTTTGTTGTCCTTACCTGCGAATTTGGTTGTTAATTAAATGTGATGATGAAGGTATTGATTTTTCCTTACTCTGTTTTTTGTGAAATGTGAATGACGATGTAGGAGATGTAGTTTTGAAAAAATGAAAAAGAGAGAAGAAAATAAACGTATTTTAAACAAATTTACAAAGAATAAAAAAGAAAAAAACACTTTCCTGAATGTAAACTCTTCGTGGCTTATTAAAAACGCACTATATCGTTTTATATTTGTTTGCCTCGTATTATTTCCGCGATGTTATATTATTTAAATATTCGATTCATACATTTGTGCGACTTAATAATAAATATGTACAGACAGCGATAATAATAAAATTTAAGATTGAACGAAATTGCACATGGTGGATCAATGGCACTCGTTTATTTTAGTGCGCATAGTCAGTGATTCGTTCTATCCACCAATGGGATCACGCCGCTTTTATCATCGACCATGCCCAAGCCAATCCCCGAGTATTTTCGTGCTTCAAAGCCACGGAATGAGATTATGATGGCTGACAGTGTATATAGATACTAGATAGATACTTTCAGTTTGTTTGGCAGGCTTGAATTTTGCGAGGCAAGCGTAGATAATAATAAATTTAGACTTTAACAATCAATCGTAATCGTAAGCATAATTTTATCGGCAATATTCGACGAAATAGAAGAATTTTTCGTTTTGACAAGGATAAGAGTTCATACAGTTCGAACGATCAAGTTTCGAAATAGATTGGTAATTGAAATAATCGAGTTTCCATCGAATTCTTGTTATTCGAATAATCTGCAATGTCTTCGTCGTATTTCGTTTCTGTTGCGTGTGACGCAAATAAACGTGCCAGCAACGAGAAGCGAAACGTCGAGATGGAAAATTTAGCTCGTTTATTCGATAGACGGATGTGCACAATCGTGCAGCAGACGATAATAACTAAATAGTGATAGGTTACTGACCCGGTTCGGTTAATTTACGCAAATTGGCGATGAGAACAACGCGTAAATTGTGCGCTCATGTGACTCTCTCGTTCAATGGGCAATTTATCAAATACAATTTGCAAATTGCGTCGTAGATTCCGGTCATTCCCCTGATACAAATAATTCGTTGCGTGAGTACGTATATCGAGCTTCAAATGATCAAAAGAATTCCTCTATTTCGCATGCAACTTTATACGAAGTAACGGGCATGAAATTACATGACCACGGAAAATGGCGAGGGTGAGGATTATTAAGAAGAACATATGCATAATCACTGTATTTTTTTATTATGTAAAATTTGTTTACAGTACAATGCATAAATTAAGCTGTTGACTGAGTTTCAATGCATAAAATTAAGCTGTTGGCAGTCTCATTTGGCAACGGAGAAACGATGTTGTTTGTTCAACCTTGTTTTTATTGGAAAACGTTCCACATTCATTTCAGGCAGTGGTAGGTGATAATTTTAGAGTAAGTAATAATACAACAAATAGAAGGTAATTCCGTAATTTAAACAAAATGAGTTTCAGGTTTTGTAGAAAAGGAAGACGGCTCCTCGCAATGGAAACAATTCGATTTGTTTGTTTTGTTACTTTCTTCAATTTTTTACGTGTAAAAAGAATGAGATTAATTTTTCTCTTAAAAATTACTTCGCGTTGTAAAAAAACAGCAGGTAACAAAATATCAGTGTAGATTAAAAAATAGGTCGTAGGCGTATTCCGTCGCTGCTGATCGCTCGTGTAATGAAATATCTCATTTTATTGGAATTACATTGTCCTGACGTTTAATTAAACAGAATTCTCATATCGAATATCGAGCATCAATTTCGAAATACAAAACATCGCAATATATTAAATCGGGAAATTAATCGTAAATAACGTATTTATTCCATCGTTTTTACAAAAAAAAATATTGTCGAAATTTTACAGAGATAAAAACGTAAACGATGAAAAATATTCATTAACAATGATCGGTATTATTTCTCTCTTTTTTTTTTTTTTTTTATTTTTTATGTAGATTTTTNAATACTGTTCAACGTAGTTGATTATGTAAAAGCATAAATTATTCGTTGTACAAGTTATGAAAAAAGGAAGTTGATTCAATTGCTTGAAATGCACGAGCAGAAAATTTAAGGAAAATAAACTTGAACTGATTGTAAAAAAAAAACAAAAAAATAAATCGTAAATACAAACATATTTTTTAAGAATCTTCTGGAAGATTCTAGATAATACAAGTAATCCAAATATATTTGTTGGAGAATTAATGTCAGATAATAGTCAGATCTACAAGTTTGTATGTACAAACGATTAATTTTTGGCAACAAATTCGAATATATATGTATATATATATATATATCTCGAGTAATCATTCTAAATAGTTTCTAATATATATATATGTATATATGGAATTATATACAGAACTATTTAGAATTATTAGAATTTAGAATTATATTGTATGGAACTATATATGGAATTGTTTAGAATTATTAGTAATCTACTTTGGTAACCTAATAAATGTAGTTTACAACTATTGATAAATGTAACTATTACATAAACTACTTCTATGTATCTAAAGTGTCACAATTGAATCGATACTGTAATTACATAGTATCGAAATCACTACTTTTAATTTAAAAAAAAAAAGAAAGAAAAAGAGAAAAGGAAGGAAAGGAAAAGTTACATGTACATTACTTAATATAAAGTTTATAAAAACAGATATACGTATAAAATTGTTGTCCATAGATACCTTGCTAAACTATATCATATCGAAAACGGTCGTGTTGGCAATTGGTAAAATTTTTTATACTGTAGAATTTAAAATTACTTTGTCAAGTTTTTTCCTCGTATCACACAAATGATATACAAATATCCTACTTAATAATATATAGTTTACACTTTGTTATTTGCAAAAAATTCTTTTCAAACTTGAGATTGCATTTATGCTACACGGTATATCTTTTATGAATTTCTTCTGTTGATATTTGTAAGATCCTCTTTAAAATATATACGGAGTTTTAGCAGAGAACTAAGAGGGAATACAAAAAAATCGGTATCTTAGTATTTTATCATTGGACAGCGTAAATTTCCAGAGTAAGCAAAATATAACATTTTCTTCTCTTCCCCCCCCCCCCACCCTCTCTCTCCCTCTTTCGTAAAATATGTAAAAGTTCTTTAGATTGTGTCGTCCTCGTTTTCTTTAACAAGAATAAAATGATAACAAGTTTCAATGAACTTTTGTCGCACAGAGATCAAAGTATAAAGAGATACAACTTCCACAATATATTTCTTTCAATATCGTTTGCGTTGTAAAGTTTTAGACCGCGTACCTCGTTATTCATTAATCAACTTTATTACCCTGCAGGAAACTGAAAGACATTTTCAACGTATTATGTTCCTTCTTCTGTTGTACCCGGTTTTTTAAACTTTGCAAATAAACTTTGCAGGCTCTCAAACCTCATTCAGGCAATTGCGACGGATTGTTATTATCATTTCTCCGTTGCAAACGTTCTGGATGGGAGCAAGCTAACTGGCTAAAATCGCGAACGACATCGTTGAAAGTTTCATCACCGCTAATTCCAATCTCCGAGTCTTTCATCTCTTCATTTAAAAGGCCAAGTCTCAATCTGAAACGTACAATAAATAAACGATGAAATTCTCTTGGTAATACGAATCTGCTTTATACTCACAACGTTACAATGTCGGCATTGGCTTCCTTCACAGCTATGGACAAAGGTTTTACACCACTTTCGTCCTTGATATGCTGATCAGCTCGATGTTTCAGTAACAAACATACTTGGGCGGTATGTCCTAGATATTTCATGTAAATAACCAATTGACTTACGGTCAATTTCTTCAAACGAATTACGATCAGATATATTTAAGGCAAATGGAAGAATGTATACCTAATTCTGTAGCCAAGTATAATGGGGTTTTCCCATCAGCGTCTTGGCTGTTGATTCGTGCTCCATTTAGAATCAGATATTCACAAGACATCACGGAACCCTGTAGTTTAACAAAATTACATTGCCAAAGGATTTAGACGACAGTTTTTATACTTACACTTATAATTGCCTGATGCAAGGCGTTCCTTCCTCTATCGTTGACATTTGTCCATAATTTATCAGCACCGGCTGCCAAGGCTGCACACATCACAGGAAGATTGTGTGCAGCGGCAGCTTTGTAAAGCAGCATCTCAGGATGTAGATTCTCGATGTCCTCCTCGTCCGTGAATTCTTCGTCCTCGCCAGCAGTCGAATCTTGATCGGAACTTAACTCTAAGCTATTATCGATCGTTGGCTTTGGCAAATCGCATCCGAACATCAATACGTCGGATTCTACTTTACACTGTATCTCCGTCTCAGCGTCTTTATTCTCGAGCGTATCTTTCACATCGGAAACCTCTGTGCTCAAGGACATCTCGCTTTTTATCGACAGGCTGTTCTCGGAGTTGCTCGTGGCGATCGTATCGTCCTTAATTTCAGGAATAAGACATTCGTTATGTTCGTTCTCGGCGTTCGCCTGCGTGTCGTTATCGACAGTTTTCGAGTTACTTTCGTTCGTGTCGTTACGCGGCCGTGCTAGAATTTTCCCATACAACGTGGAGTCGTTCTTTAAATCCATATTCGTGCTGTCGTCCGAGCTCAAAGAATTTCTCTCAATCTTTTTTGTCTTATCCACGGAACTTAAGCTTTCGATCGATGTACGCTTGCTGTCGTCGGAACTCGTCAAACGATTACCCTCCTTCACAGATGATAACGTCGTTATCTTGTTACGACTGCTGCTGTCGATTTTATCGCAACTTCGTGGTCGGCGACGCAACTTGCGGACACTCCATTTGCGAAAATGCATCTTATCACGACTTGCGTGTTGCCCGGATGAGATTATGTTGCTTAAAGGCTTCACGAATTTGCGATCTACGTATTTCGTTCTTATCCAAGCTTCGCGTATATTGCTGCCAATTTAGAAGAAAAATTCAATTATATATTAATTATATATATATTATATTATATATTATTATATATATATAATAATATTATATATTATTATATATATATTATATTATATATTATTATATATATATAATAATATTTCATATTATTATTATTTCATATTATTATTATATTATATATAATAATATTTCAGCAAATCCCTTTTTGGAAAGGACAATGAGCATCATGTTTTAATATTAATGTTACCCATTGCATTTTGGCGTAGCCCTGATAATATCAGGAGAGATTGGTAAAGCTTCGTAAACATTGTTCACTATAGTGTTTCCAAGTTCTGCCATTACTTTTAGTATCTCTGGTTCCCAGTCGTCCAACGTCAACGAACGAACTTTGCTGTAATGGACACCTAAACTTCTGTGCACTCCAGAGCACTCTGAAAAGGAAGAGAATTTTGAAAAGGGATCTGATTTGTTCACAATTGTGAAGAAATGGTTTACCTATGCAAAGTGTAATTCCAAGATTGATACTGGCCCAACGTGGATTAGCACCACCACAATCGCAGCAAGTGTCATTTCCAGCGATCTTCAAGATTTGTTCCCAGACTCTGTAGAAAGAAAAACGAAATAAATGGATTTATTTTTCAATTCAATCGAAATTAAATTAGCGGCTCGTTTCGACAAATACCTAGACTTGGGTTTTGTCTGTTGTCTGTTCAATCCTCTAACATTCTGTGATTGTGATTCCCGTACATTAACTATAGTACCAGCACCCATGCCTCGTTGAATAGCAGCACCAATTGCTTGTTGCATGGCAGTTACCCATGCTAAATAAGCTTCTTCGCTATCGGCTTGTAATATGTGACTCCTATAAGTTAAATAGTAGACACGTGAATAAAAAGCCTTATCACTATACAATCTATCTAGTAAATTTTACTCAAGAGGTGGAGATAGCTCAGGTGGTAGAGCATCAGACTCTTAATCTGAGGGTCCAGGGTTCGAATCTCTATTCAGGCGGAAAAAAAGATATATTGTCCTTTAGGAACAAAACAGCTGTGTGTATAAAAGAGGAGAGAGAGCTCTGTGTGTATAAAAAGGTCCCAGAGCTCTCCCAACGTGCGGAGGATGACGACGGGGGCTTATCTTTCCTTAAAAGACTATCAGGTGTCTTATCGAAGATTTCCTCTACGTAAAAAAAAAAAAAAAAAAAAAAAAAAANGACTTAATACTTCAAAACAATTTCTTCTATCACAGTCAACCACTGGTTTCACAGTGCAGAGACGAAGATCTTCTTCCATAATAGTGTAATCATTATCACCTGTCCTCTTTCTGTACACCAGCTGGTGATCTCTTAAACAAAACCACCGTCTATTCCACGTTTTAAATGCGTTACTAGTACGTTTGAAGAGGTACCCTTCCATCTTTGGATTGCCGGGTATCGGCGAAGGAATTAAATCTCTGTTCGTAACGTAGATATGCCGGTTTTCCATTTCTTTCTCGAGTTTCACGGAATCAGCTCTCATCTTAATTAAGTTCTCGCCGAGATCTTTCAAAAATGGATCTAAATCTTGCGCTAGATCGGTGCCTTGATGGTAATAAGTGATGCACGCGTTCATGTAATTAAGTAAGGTGCCTAGTATTTCGTGTCGTTTGCGTGCTTGTATCATCGTTAGAGAATGAATATAATCCAAAGCGGTGTGCCGGAAACAGGATCTGGTGGCCGACAAAATGTTCGAAGTTTCTTCATACTCTGTAGGCCTAGACTTTGGAACTTGAGAATTCCGGTTCAACGCTATATCCAAGTCCGCAGATATTTTTTCGAAGTAATGACGAGATTCTTTCACCCTCTTGATATCACTGTTAAATAATATCGTTGTGTACATATATATGTATGCATGCAAATAAACTTTTTTTCATATTCATTTGAATTACCTTTTAATGAATGAGTTAAGATCTTTAATTATAGTTCTAGATGCTTGATCTAATAAAATGGTATGGAACTTATTCATTTCTTGCAAAGCATGGATTAGTTTGTTTAGCAAGGCCATTATCTCTGAATCATCAGCAAAGTAAAGAGATAACTCCCAGAGACTATTGGAAAATTGGCTGAAAATAAAGAAAAAAGATTATACATATATTAGTACAGTAATTTTTTAATATTTCTAAATAAGTAATCTAGAGGAAAAAAAGAAAAAAATTATAAATAATATAGACATTTTGTAAATTACAAACTAGCAGTGAGGATAATTTATTGGATTAAAAATTATACAAAATAATGCAAAAATGTCGAGGTTTTTTTAAATGTCTTTTATTTGCGCACAAGTGTGTGAAATTAGTGAAAAATGAGTAATGCAAATGGAATAGCAAGTGCATCATTCACATATCAAACTAGCTACCATATGTATGAGTCACTCTTAACAGAGCTGTAATTCATATGTTCCTCTCTACTGCTTGATATATCTCCCTCTTTCATTTTATCATTAAACGTATATACATATTTGTTTTAAAACAATCAGTAACTTCTCAACCATACATTTCATTGGATCAATCAAATATTTATGGCTTTGTCAACTATCCCTATCACATTGTATATGCTTTCACATTTTTATGGAAACTCCTCCTATTATTCTATTAATTACATGCAACAAGTTACATGATTCATGACATACCTCTGCTGTCCTACAAAAAGTTTCCCAGTATCAATCATTTGGCTACAGTTTTTCAACACCTGCAAAGAATTCTATTTTCAGCTAGTTCGGAAACATAGATGACTATCATAATAATTCTTTTGAGATTAACTTATGTAACAAAGAATGTAACTGGCGCTATAAGAAACTGCAATTAGTTTGACAGTATTTATTGCATTCAAATACACTGTCGATTCGTTTTGGAGTGAAAAAAAAAAATAATGCAATCCTTTTGTGTTGCTGCTATGTATAATATAATGCGTTCAGAAAACTTTTCTTTCACCTTGTTACCGTATTTCTTTTCCCTTATAAATTATTTATAAATACCTTGTCCAATTTTTGTTCGAGTATATCAACGTTTGCCTCTACTTCCTCGATGCAAGATCTGCAAAAAATACAAAAGGAAAATAAAGGAACATTTGGGAAATACTACATATCGTTTATTTAATCAAACGCATGAACGCAATGGAACGCGTTGAATGATAATCGGAGCGGCGCGCGCACAAAACGGAAAAACAAAGCACGCTGAAAGGAAAGCAACGCAAACTGCGCGAAACTAGGCGAAGATTTTATACAATTCTTACCGAAACTTTGGCGTGTCTCTCAAACATTCCTCGAACTCGATTAAAGGCTTCATTTTGTACTATCCGTTGGCCGGGAATTTTCAAGCGCAGTATCGTCCGCCGAACTGCAATCTTGAAATTCTTTCGTTCACAATTTTCCATCAAACAGCATGATCATTTGGAAAGACTATTTAACGGCAGATCCCTTTCGCATTCGCAGAGGACAACAGTGTCCCCCTCTCTTCTGTCAAACGGAGTGCAGTTTGAAGTTATGCGAGTCACACCAGGCCAGTGTTTGCCAGTGCTGGCAACATTGCGGAGCGAAAGAACGTGACAAGGAGCGAAATATATCTCGTTGAGTTTTTCCTTTCAACGGTTCTTTCGTGCGATATATTTTATATTTTTCCGCGTCGTTCGTTTGCCTTTGCCGTTTTATTCTTGCGAGACGATAGTTTGTCGAGGTTGCCATCTAACGAATGTTCCATTTCCTTTTTCGCGTCGCGTTGCAAGATTGTATTTATGTATTATACACTTGCTCACTTCGGAAGGCACATTTAGTAGAAAAAGCCGTTCCGTATTTGTAAACATCACATTGTAAGTAAGTACGTTACATAACGAAAGCATGTTTCCTTTCAATTATCTTGATCCAGAAATGGAATTCGAGTCCCGGTAATGTTGCAACGCAAAGTATACGGGGGTCGAGCCGTTTCTAACCTATTAGATTATCTGGCTCGACTTCCAAGTCCGAACGAATTGTATCTTTACGAATAAATGTTCTATAAGTGTTTGGTTATAGTAATTTTCCTCGCAGATTTGTTCGGATTCACGCGTCGCCTTCAGTTATTAACATATTGATTTGTTCTGTATTGACTGAATTTTGTTTGTTCAACAGGTCCGTTATGACTGCCGGAACTAGCACAGAAAAGTCGGCTAGCAATCCTTTGGAGCAGTTTGTGCTACTGGCAAAAACTGCAAAAGGAGCAGCTGCTATAGAACTGATTAAGCAAGCGGTAGAGACACCAGGCGTACATGTATTTGGAGAGCTGTTGGACATGCCCAATATCAAAGAGTTAGAGAACGGACCTTACGTTCAGTATTGGAATACTCTGAATTTATTTGCATACGGCACGTATAAAGAATATTTAGAGAACAAAGACAAGGTTCTAGAATTGACACAGACGCAAAAGAAAAAGCTCCAACATCTAACGATTGTAACGCTAGCAACAAAGTCCAGATGCATACCGTATTCCGTGTTGTTGGAAGAGTTAGATATAAAGAACGTTAGAGATTTAGAGGATTTAATAATAGAAGCTATTTACGCAGATATAATACATGGCAAATTGGATCAAAAGAATTCACAGTTAGAGGTAGACTATGCTGGTTTGGGCCGTGACGTTAGACCTGATGACACAGGTGTTGTAGCTGAGACGTTAGCTGCCTGGGGTCAGGCTTGTGATACGGTGTTAGCGTGTATCGAGGAACAAGTCACAAGAGCTAACGTAGAGAAACAAAAGGCAACTTATCACAAAGAAAGAATACAAAGAGATGTAAGTAGCGTGAACGCTACTAGCAAACCACCAATATTTTGTACTAATAGACTTTCTTGTTGTTAGATTGCAAACATAAAGAAATCGCTCGCTGCACAAGCTGGAGGTGGTGGTGTGCAGGAAGCTGATATGGCAGGAGGCAGTTCTGGGGGAAGTGAGTCAAGCAGGGAAGCATTGTCAGGTCCATCTGATGCTAAGAAAAAACAACAGAAGGTCAAAGGTATTAAAGGCAGTGGTAAGTTCTGGAAGACAATTCAGTAATCTTTTAATCATGTGAAATTTATTTCAATCAAATACTTGATATTACAATCAAGGATTGTAGTACATTACATGTAATCTGCATTGAAATCTTTGCAATCCTATGTAAACTGCGATAAACAATGATGGCCATTGCAATTGAGGAACGGAACTATGATTGATGAGAAAAAAGTTCATTGCCATATCGTGGCATATCACATATATTCTAGAGGGATATTGAATTTTCATTAATTTAAAGAAAAAGATCTTGTGTATATATATATATATATAATATATAATGAAACATAGCACTATAAATTATTGTTATGTTTGTTTAGTGATAATGTTTGTTTATATGGAGATTTTGTTATATTAAAGTTGCAAATTCTTTTCTAAATTTGTCGTTTATATTATGCGTTAGAAGGAAACGAAAGAAAGTGAGGGAGGGTAAAACGAATTTATTAATATGCACTTTATTTAAGGTAGTAACTCGAGTTAACAGATGCATGGATAAGGTAATTATATGAAACGATATCTTATATGAGGCGAGAATTTATTTGGCTTTAGATTTCCAGTTGGTACTTGTTATTAAGTCTCATATTTTATCACTGATCATTTTTAGTGACTTTGTGTTAGAAAAGTAATCGAGTCATTATTATCAGACGATGTAAGAATTCAGTCGATGGTAAAAATCGTAGATTTCGAATTTCATCATTGCATACAGTATGCAATGATGTGCACAGATTAGCTGTGGTTAACAAACTAAAACGAAGGGGGACAGGGGTATAAATCGTAAAATAGTTACGACAGTGAATCATAAATTTAATGCCGAGTTAATAATTTATTTCTCAGCGATTTGAAAAACAGACGAATGTGAATCGCGAGTGAAACATGGTAAAATACAATTGTGATTGTCCTCACATCGATACTTTGAAGAAAGAAAGGAAAAAGAAAAGAACGGAGAGAATGACGAATGATTTTTTTTACAAAAAAGAGAAAAGAAAAAAAAGTACTTTTATAACCGGGAACAAGCTTCCGAATTTTTGTAAATCACGTAGCGTTTACGAGAGTTCTTTTTTAGCAAGACCAAAGATTTTATACTTTGTGTTAAAAGGTGTGTGAATGATAACGAAGCAGGGTTCGATAAGTTTTTATAGGCAAGTTTGATAGCTGTTGCAATGAATTCTAGCATATTTGTTATTGTATCTCCGTGCCTACACAGAACATCACCGAGTGACGCCGAGGATTGAAATTGTGTCTCTATGCAGTATTAATCTTTTTTTTTCCAATCGTTTTTGCGTTAACATTCGCATTGTCTTTTTATCTCCTCTCTATAAAGGCGATATCAACGAGTAGTAGTCTCACGAGAGACTAGACGAAATATAATAACGAAGTGATAAAGCGTAACTAGTCGGATTGATTGAGACCATTGTTATTAAAGGAGAAAAGGAAAGAGAGAAAAGAAAAAAAGAGAAAGGGAAAGGTTGTGCGTTTAGGAGGATGTGCTTGGTATACGAACGACACGTTGTTGTTCAGTGAGAGCAAGATGATGTCAGTCGAATTCAAAGTCAAAGCGTTGTAATTGCAAATCGAATAAAAAGAATAATTTATTTTAGCGAGGCTTTTCTATTCTTTCTCTGCACCCTTTAACGCCTTTCCTTCATATCTGTATGGTATGAGTGATCGTGAGACTTGTAAATTAGGCTCGTAATGTTATATCCCTTTCGTCGAATGTATTATTTAATCAGCGTAGGATGCCGATGAATAGGAATTAAATGCGAATTTCCAGTTCGATTCGTTCGTCGTTTTTTGTTTTGTTATTCTCTTCGAAGACGAGACTTTTTTGTGCGAAAGGCGGCTGGCAGTGTCTGAGCTTTTTTTCGAAACACAGAACGCAAATGGATGTCGCGCGGTTATATAAGTTACACCCTGTGAGTGCGTGTGCGTGCGTGCGTGCGTGCGTGTGTTCTAACAGTAGAGATGTGTGCTTTTCTCACAATCTAACAATGTGTATAATAGGTACAAGTCGCAAATGATACGCCTAATCGGGATTTTCAGGATCTACTAATCCGGTAAGGCACCATGAACCGAGCGATGAGCCAAATTGAGAAGTTGATCTTAGGTGAAAACCTACGTGGCATATCACCAACTCGATCTCGGATTCTATCGGTCTCTGTCTGTCTGTCTGTGTCTACATCGCTATACGAACAGCGCATCGTTTCCTCTGTAAACCTTTTTGTACTTCTTGAGAAATAAAACAGATCCTAAAAAGTAACACGTCCTTATTGTCAAGCCTCGTTCAGATTGGTCGAGTTAGTTTTTCAATCATTATTACTTTATATCGGAGCAATGTTAAACCATGTTTCTCCAACAGAAACATTTCAAGCCTGTACTGATAGTAACGTAATAACATGAATAGGCTCGCACTAGTGAAATCTTATTTCGAGTTATTGGTTACTTGACTAACTTGAACAAGGCCTGTGTAGGTTGCGATAGCTGTGTAGGTTGGCATAGCTCAGTCTCTTGCATAGTCTAGAGCATCAGACTCTTAATCTGAGGGTCCAGGGTTCGAGCCCCCCTGTTTGGGCGAGAAAAAAAAAAAACATATTGTCCTTTAGAACAATACAACCAGCACGTTCTGGGGGAGAACTCTGTGTGTATAAAAGATCCCATCGTGTGGAGGTTTAGTTGGTAAGAATCCGACACTATATCTGGGTTTTCCCTCAAAAGACTCAGGTGTGTCTTATAAAAAGATTTCCTC
>NIPQ01092531.1:12500-18923 GCA_002806875.1 Lepidotrigona ventralis hoosana | reverse complement strand
TTATATTATAATAATAAAATATATTATATTATATTATATTAGTTATAACAACATGTAAATAAATAACATTTTTTTGTAAAACGATACTTTAAGTCAAACAAGCGTCAAACCGATAAATGATTGTTACTAGGAAAAGTGGAAACGGACCAACGTAAACCGTGCTTGAACATAACCTTATTTTTTAAGGGGAGCATCTCGTTTGTCGAAGCTGGTTCAATCTGATTCTCCGAGTGCGAAACATTTGCAGTCGTGAGATCGAAGTTTACCTGAGCTCAAATAATCAACAATATCACGATAAATGTTGTAATAAATTCAACANGTTTACCTGAGCTCAAATAATCAACAATATCACGATAAATGTTGTAATAAATTCAACAAATGCAGCGAAATACTCGCGACTCGTAAGGATTCGTACGAATCAGCCAGCGAAGTACACGGGGTCCGCTTGTCGAAAAGGAGGGAAGAGCGGTGGGGATTTTTCAGTTGAGAGGCAAGACGAGACGGAGCAAGATTCACGGGGAAGAAGAACGCTCGGGTTAAAAATAGCAGCGCCTCATTTTCAAATAAAAAGTGATAAGCAACCTGCAGGATAACGATTAAGGAGGAGGGTGAAGAAGGGAGCGTGAGAGAGGGACGAGAAAAGGAGCGGTGCAGAGCAGGAGCAGAAGAGATTGGCCAGTTCCACAAAATGAATCAAAAGAATGGCTGGTTGGCGAAACGAAGATGTACAAAAGCAACCACGACCGAACAGTTGGGCGGAGGGGAAAGAAAAAGAGAGAAGAAAGATGCTCGCCGATAGAAGATCTTGGCTCATTCGAACATAATACATCGGCTATAATGCACGCATGGATGGTGGTCAAGCTTGGCTCCGTGTTGGTCGAAGTAAAGGTGAGAAAACCGGTGGTGTGTATGCACAGGGTCTGGAAAGAGGACTCTCCCACCCCGTGTTAACTTTTACCCGTGTATTTTTCGTTTAGGTTGCTGCTGGCTGTACGTACAATCAAGTGCATCTAGCTGCAGAAACCGCCGAGTGAACCTACCTGTTCTATCTTCCGCCACGAGACCGCAACAGCAGCATGTTCAAGGCACAGATCTGATCGAAGCTATCGTACGTAATCTCGATGGATATTTTTCGATAGAAAGATAGTAATCGTATCGCGCGAGATCGCAGCAGGATTTCGCGATAATATCGATCGCGTTTCAGGATCCGTATGACGATTTACCGACACGCGTGGCGCGAGTTTCGCACGTAGTGCCGCCGTTTCTACAGAAAATCTTTTTACATTAAATCTATTTACATAAGCAAACGTGTGCGTTTATGTAAGCGATGGAAATCACTTATCGAATTCGTATCTGTCGTAGCGTTCTAACGTTCTAGCCAACTTGCTCGATAGTTTCTTTTATTTCTTTTGAAATTTCATCCTTAAATGCTTCGGCACATTGGATCGAAATCGTCGCACCGCAGTATTACGATATTATGAAATAGTAAAATTAAGTAAGTTGTCACGCGCGAGAGAAAGTATGTGTCCATTTGTCATCGTTTGCTTCCCTTTGGACATTACATAAACATACGTATCAATGTAAAAACATTGTTTTCGCGTATTATTACACTTTGAATAATGTATACTGTAGTTTCTCGCCTTTTTTTTTTTTCCTTTGTGTCGTAGACTGACTAGATCGTCATCGATAGACATGTTATGTTTTCTTCGATACGTACGGGTTGTACAGTAGCTTGCAAAAGTATTATCCATACAAGTGTGTTGACACGAACTGAATTTATCTTCTGAAATTATAATCAATATGTTGCAACAGCACACTATCAACTAATAATAANTCTGAAATTATAATCAATATGTTGCAACAGCACACTATCAACTAACTAAATGTTCACGATGACCATCAGATTTCTATTTTATCTAATACGATTATTTTTATCCCTCACTATGGCAAACCAAATTTACATCAAACTAAAAAAAAGATTTCTGCGAGATGCTTTCGCCAGTTGTTGTACAATGGTAAAATACGAAACCGTGGAACCTTGAAACGCCTGTATAATACAGAGACTAGGATGCAACAGAGTATATACCGACGGAGAAAGTTCTCACAAGAGAGTTGAAATACTTTGGCCATCCACGTACTGCGGATCGTACGTTGGTATACGGAGAATTGAAATTCTATTGTCTGTCAGTGTGCAAAGGCCAGTTTTACGGATATCGGCGGCGTGATTTATTGGTTCGGCAGAAACTATCGCGCGAACGATAGGACGCCACGCGATTTATGATGTTAACCATTTTGGTTTGGTTTAAAGCCGAGGGCAACCTTCGGGTGTCCCTCCGCCTCCAGCTCGAGCTCGACTGAAAGAAAAGGAAGAGGGAAAGGAACGAGTTCTCCGATGCCTGCGCACAGTCTAGTTCAAGACTCACGATGATAGTGAACGTCCCGTGAAGATTCCACCGGCCGGGCTGCCCTTCTCTCTACCTAAATAAGAGTAATACCAGTGTCACCGAGCGTGTGTCTAGTGGACGGGCCACTTGGTGGTTTGCACAGGTCGCGGAACTTCTACAGGTCAGTGCACGTTTCGGTTACGGCTATTATATTATCCCGGCACCGTCCTCGCAGAATCGTCTATAACCATAAATTATTCACATTTGACGTTCTATACGTATTTTTTTTTTTTTTTTTTTTTTTTTTTTTTAATTTAAANTTAATAGTAATATTTAATTAACATCATTATATTACATAATGACATTAATTAATAATAGTTAATAATTAATAATAATTAATAATTATCGTATATTTATTTATTCGTATAATTATCGTATTATTATATAATAATAATAATATCGATATAATTAAAATAATAATAATAAATATAATATAATAATAATTATTGTAATATAACGTTATTATATAGATGTTGATAATAATATTTAATTAAAATCATTATATTACACAATGATATTAATTAATAATTATCGTATTATATTATAATAATAATATCGATAGAATAATAATAATAATAATAATAAATACAATATAATATAATAATAATTATTGTAATACAACGTTATTATATAGATGTTGATAATAATATTTTATTAACATCGTTATATTACATAATGATATTAATTAATAATTATCGTATTATATTATAATAATAATAATACCGATATAGTTATAATCATAAGGATAATCAATGGGATATTCTCCCGATATTTTCGTCTGCTTCCCCGTTTCGTTCGTTTTCCCTCCTTACGTGGCCGACGATGACGGGGACTTTTAGCGAGCTGTGACGGCTCGTCAGAACGAAAACGCAAATATGGAAAACGTGTCTATTAAAACCACGTTCGTGTTCTCGTTCGATTGACGTGTCCAATTTTAACACGTACAAAGTACGTTTAGCAGAGTGTCAATTGCTTCTCGTGGTAATTGAAGTCTCGTGCTGTTACTGAAAAATTGCTTCTCACTTGCGGCAACGGTGATCGATTACGTTACTCGAGTAAATAAATCTCCGCTCTGCTCCTCAATTCGATCCACTTTTTTTCGGGGAGATTTTCGCCACATAATCCGAGAAACCTTCGATTTTTGACGATGAATAAATTACGCTTGTTTGTTACATCGTCGATATTTTTTAAAAAAAAAGTATTTAGCAATATCTTTAATTCGCCTTCTGCGAATACAAAAACGTTGGATTTCTATACCGATACCTTTTATCATCATATTGTTGCAGAGATTATTTATAAAAATATTATAGAAATCTTTTCTCGAAATTGTAGAAATTTCTATATTANTAAAAAAAAAAGTATTTAGCAATATCTTTTTATTTCGCCTTCTGCGAATACAAAAACGTTGGATTTCTATACCGATACCTTTTATCATCATATTGTTGCAGAGATTATTTATAAAAATATTATAGAAATCTTTTCTCGAAATTGTAGAAATTTCTATATTATATTTTTTTTCTCAAGACCATTCGCCATTTTTGCAAATTTCGATCTGTGCCCAAGCACAGTGGCTGGCAATCGTGCAACGATCATCAATGGTAACCGGAGCACGTTTACCTTACCGGTTTCATTGAACGCCTGTTCTAATGAAAACTCTATTTATTCTGAGCAGGCAGGTGTACGAGGCATTCTGCGCGGGGGCATCGTCTCCGCAGATCATTGCGGAGTAACATCCACGCTACCACGTTTGCACACTTGGAGAATCCTTAGTACACAAATTAACACTGTACCTGGCACATACCAATGTACCTGAAATGACCAATCTGCAGTTTTTCACCTGCAGGTCATCACTTTGTCACAGGCATAAAACAGCATAATTGTTTTAAAGATTTAAGTAAATGCTTGTATATTGTCTTCATTGTGTATACTATAAAGTTCCTCTGTTCTTTTGGATTTTAGCTCTGCTGTCAATTCTTTTTCACTTGGAACATCGGTCAGTTTCCCCTGGAGAAAATTCCAGATGGCATAAAAGTTTAATCCTTCCAAGGTATGGAACTTGGATCTGTAGCCTTCAATTGTTCCTAAAAGTAACAAAATAGTTAATCCAGTCAGATTGTTCTAAAATGACCTGGATTGTTAATATTAATTCAATAACGTAGGAAGTATTCCATTTTCATTATTTATATTCGCATCAACCACTTGGAAAGCGTATTAATTCCAGAACCGCTTCTTTATCCTTCAGATTGTCAGTCGAGGGAGGACTTACATTCATTTGATTGGTACATTTTCTCCACTTCGCAACAAATCACAAGCTGGAAGATGAAGTACTTCTCTTTTCATTTTCATACAGATATTTTTCCCATAAATGTCCGGCTGCGACTACTCTCTGTAGAGTATTCTCTGTTTTCATTTTCAAGAAGGAACTTGAGAAAGAGAGAAAGGACTTTATGCCGAACGTGCGAATTAATTTAAAAATTTCACGTGCGAAACACACCGTGAATTATATACCACTAACTCTTCATTAACTCGTAATTGCCACGATGGTCATTTCATTACGTGCGTACACGTACATAGACACAAGGCAACAAACACGTTCACTTTATGCCTCAGCCTTGTTCTACATACCAGAACCGTTGAAATTTCGTTTATGCATATATTAATTCTGAGTAATCTCAATAATTTGCTATTATCGACTATTGGATGTCTGAACCGAGAGACTCCGTTTCTTTTGTCGCAAAAATTGCTGCACTTCAACTGTGTTTTACATTAAGTATCTTTCTCTGACACCAGTCAGCAATCTACGAATGATAGATAAATTGTAAGACTGCTCTCATCTCAAAATTCTTCATCTGTTCTTCGCTTCAATTGTTCATTACTGTTTCCTGTTTAACTGAGAAACATAATGGAAATAGACATTTCAATGCTGAACATGACTTTCCCACTCTTTTGTAATCTTTTGTAATCTCAGTTTTGTCTGGTTGACTCAGAAAAACTTAAATTTCTCTAGCAAATAAATAATACATATGTCGCAGCTTCTTTGGTTGAAACAGCAAACATTCGTGCAAATTGTTTCAAGAAATTTATTCAGTGTTGCAGAAAACTGCCAGTCTTGCGTCACATGTATGTATGATATACGAGACAATTGAACATGTTAAGCATGTTATTAGTTCCACGATACAAGGAAGGAAAAAAAAACGCTTGATTAATATCTTACGAGTTGGATGCGTAGATGCGTATTGTAGGTAATTAATTTAAAAGCATATTGTACAGTACAAAAAAAAAAGACTACATTATTTTTGTGGTTGTTTGTAGATGTGTATTGTAGATAATTAGTTTAAAAGTATATTGTAAAATATTCTTTGCATTATTAATTTGTATAGAATTAAATAGGTCAGGAACATAGCAAATTAATAATGATCAAGTTTATAATTCAATTATTACTAGATATACATTTTTAATAATTTCTTTTTTCTTTTTATAGTTCTCTTTATAACTCTTATAATTGGAGGATTTTGTTCGGTTCAGTCAATTGATGTGTTCCAGTCTGAATGTTGAAAACCGATTGTTAAGGACAGTGGACAATTTTGATCACAGGACTTCCTAGTTATTACCGTCTGACATTGAAATTACGTGATCTATTGCAAAAGTAGCAATAGTAATTTCGATCGTAAAATGGAATTTTCACGTTATACAAAGTCTTGAATTCGTCGAACTTGTTGTTCAGACTTATTATATTATTTTTATTGATTGCTTATTGATTCAGAAAACTTACTCGTAGTTTCACTTACTCGCTACGAGCTTATTAGTAAATTGTGAACGAAGATTTAATTTCAAAGGAGAGAAACGTCGTCGTAAATCAAAGGGCACAGTATATTTCTGCTAAATTATCTTTCGTTCAAGGACTACAACATTGTTCATTTCATTTTTCCTATTCAGAAAATGGAGCTAAGATCTTTTGTATTTCTAAAATTTTTAGAAT
>NIPQ01092531.1:5000-10000 GCA_002806875.1 Lepidotrigona ventralis hoosana | reverse complement strand
CATTTTAAAAATATTGTTACCATAAAACAGAAAATGAATGTTTCTTTCATTTTGTATGCTACTGCAAATTACTCACAATTTTTAGATGAAAATTTATTGTAACAGTAAAATTTGAATATCCAGAACAAGAAAAGACAATTAATGTTTTATAATTTACATGCACAGCTATGGCTTGATGGTCGGAATTGGTGCTGGATTAACGTTTCCACCAACAGTGTACATTGTGACTTCGTACTTTGAAAGACTTCGAGGTTTTGCAAATGGCCTGTGCATTTCCGGCAGTGCAATTGGAACTATTGTGTTACCACCATTTCTACAGTATCTTCTTGACTGTTTCGGTTATAGGTAATGTATTGAATAGCATATGAAAACATAAGTATCGAATCAGTACATATAAATAAATAAATATATATATATATCAATACATGTATATATTTATACAAATTAATTTATAGAACATTTATACATAAAACAGTGATGAGAAACTTTTGTTTTGTAGTGGATTAAAGTTGGAAACCTAACATGACATTAAATATTTCAATATATTAATAAAAAAAAATTTTTGATTTACATAGAACATTTTGTTTTTTTATAATGCTTTTAATATATATGAAGGTATATAGGCAGGTATTTCTATTAAGAAAAAATAGCAGAGACATTACGGCTATATTGGAAATAATATCTTGCCTTTAAACTGAAACTTCAGCTTGTAACGAGGTGGGATTACAAGAGAGCCTCGATGAACATTTATTTAGAAAAATTTTCATTTTGAAGACACATGATTCTCTAGAGATTTACAATTCTCTGTGTTACAATTGGTACCTTAAGAATTTTTCCTTTCTTATATCTTCTCCTGGAATTACTTTTCCAAAATCGCCAAGATTAAAATGTTCCCTTGTGTATTTTTCGACCGGAGGAATTATTTCTCTGTTGACGTGAAAATGGAAAGACGATTTTGGAGTGATGGTCGCTTATTGTATTGCTTGTATGGTCGGTACTCTTAATGGTTCACAGTTTATAGCATTTATTACAGGGAGAAGTAAATCTCTTTATAATAAATGCAGCCAATCTATTCTGTACGTGTAATAAAGTATAATCTCCAAGGGTCGAAGAATGCTGCCAAATCTTCCAATACCTGGAAGTTATAAATAACTCTAGATCAAGCACTCTATAAATCACATTAGCTACAAGTTATTTGCTGAGCCTATAAGCAGTTGAAAGGCTGTGGGTTACTCATCGCTGTTGTACAAACATGTACACAGGCGTTTAGAAGTTTAAAAAAGTCTAACAGTTTACATTTTCAGAGGTGCGGTATTAATTATGGGTGGAATCACGCTAAACACACTAGTTTGTGGTTTACTGTATCATCCAGTTGAACAACACATGATCAAAGTACCAATAGAAGGAGGGATTGACAATCAAGGATTAACCATAGACGAACAAGTTCTTGACAAGAAAAAAGCAACAGGTAATATTAAAACTTTGATATTAAAAAATCTTAGAAGTTGACTTGCAATTTCCACGTTGAAATTATTTTTTCACAATGTGTAGCATCTGCCACAATCGAGAATGAGACTACATCGTGTAGTAATGCGAGATCAGAGAAAGAAAAAAATTGCGAGACTAACAATGAGAGTACAGTGGATAACTCTGAAGCAAGTTCCTGTTTGAAAGACAAAAGTAAAGATGCGGTTGAAAATAAAGGGGATGAAGCAGAGAAGGAGATGAAGATTTTGGATGAAGGAAATTCTAATTTGAGCAAAGAGCAAGAGGACACTGCAAGTTGTCAAAATGTGGATCCCTTGCGACGAGAAAGCAACACTTCTGAACTTAATACAACGTCCAGTAAGTCGAGAAATGAGAGGTTGGAGTTGAGCAGCAGGTCGTCGAACAAGAGCAAGGACGAGAGGGTGTTCGAAAGCTCGAAAAAAGAATTGGAAGAATCATCGGAAAAATCAGTGTCTAGAACGTCGTTGTCCAAGGTCGAAGTCACAGGTAAACGACAATTCTTTGACCTGAGTGTACTTAGGGACCCTATTTATTTAGTAATCCTCATTTCAAACTCTACCTCAGCCATTAGCAATACAAATTTTATGATCTTACTGCCTTCGTACGCTATTTCACAAGGATTTGACAAAAATTCCTCTGCGTTACTTTTGTCAGTCGTTTCTGCCCTTGATTTAGTTGGACGAATTAGTGGCGCTTCATTATCAGACATCGATTTTATGCCAAAGTATTATTATTTCGTCGGTGGTCTTGGTACCAGTGGAATAGCACTGGCACTATTACCCATGGCAACGAGTTATACGATGCTTTCTTTCTTTTGCGCATTATTTGGATTGTCTTCAGGCATGTACATTGGTATCACAACAGTGATTTTAGCAGATATGATTGGCACAGAGAAACTTAGCTCATCGTATGGAATATCCTTATTTGTTAATGGTGTTCTCCAATTAATCGGCCCGCCTATATGCGGTGTTATATTTGAGACAGTAGGATCATACAAACCTATATTTTTAGCCTTTGGCATTATACTTATCCTTGGTACCGCATTATGGGCAGTTGTGCCTCTTATAAAGAGGAGCAACAAAAAGTCTTTGCAAGTTGTATAACATTTCATGATCATTAGTTTCTGTAATGAATATTGCACAATTTTAAAAGTTATCAAGTATTGTAAACTTTTTAATAACAGCATTTATGACTGCCATGCGAACCACACTTTTTTTTTTTTTAGAAAAATCTTTCATCGAATAAATTTATGAAATTATTAATAATTTCATCAATGACATTGAATACTGAATAGTGATACTGATCTTTTACGCGTGTATATTCATATACTTAATAACTTGTAGTCTAATTACTAGTAAATTCTCACTATAGTTTTATTTAGAGAAATGAAAGTAAGAGAAGAATATTTAAGAAGTAAAATAATTGATTTATTATGCACAATTTTATTATCGTCATCAAACAACAACAATTAATGATACATGATAGCAAACTCAATTATTTTAATATAACTATGAATGGGCAGCATATATGCAACCTATGCAGCATATATGAAATTATATATGAAATTAAATTATCAAATTATGAAGAAGATAAAAGTAATAATACATTAATTGTAGATAAATTACATGATTTAAATTTTTAAATCATGATTACATATCAATTGTGTACTATATATACATTCCAAAATAAACGATTATAAGAATATTTTAATATAATAGATATAGTAATGTACAATCTCTTAAGCTTGCCAATCGTTAGTGAAATACTGAGTATCGGTAATTTTCAATATCAATTGAAAGTGAGTATTCGTAATTTTCAAATATCAATAATCAATCAAAATGCTTGATAAATTTTATTAAAACGAATTTATTCTTTTTGGGGAGAACTTTTTAGTATTTTATAATTGTGCCAAAGTATTGTATACTAACATCAGTTTTCAATGATTTTTTGGTGCTTAAACTTGATTACTATTAATTTCGTCTGGCATTATAGTACAGTTTGTATACTGTATATTACTGAATTACATATGTCTTTCTGGAAGTATCAAACATTGATATATATTAAATAGAATTATTGTGCAATATTTTTACTATTACTAAAGTTTTTTCTTAGATAATTTCAATGTATTTTTATTCCATTAGTTATAAGGAAATGTTTTACCTTAAACAGGCTACTTTAAGGAGTCTTTGAAAGTCTTCTGTGAAAAAGATGTACATATAGTTATTGACATTTTAGCAAAGCTTGGAAGCAAAATTATAATTCCTTACTTTACACATTAATATCAAAGATAATCAGAAATCACATATCATAGGTGTCTATCTTTATCTGACAAAACAATCGTTCCAAAATAATGGTCCTAACTGTGACCATAATGTAAACATGATTAATTATCGGAAACGATCAACTATAAACTTATTTTAATTCCTATGCACTATTTTCTATATAATATAAAACAAAATAATATGGTGCTAGCTAGTAATAAGATATTCAACATCTGAAACTAATTTTGCAATTTTTGTAAATCGGAGAGAGCAATATTTATAATAATGACACGCAAAGGTATTTTCGATACGATTCCTTAAATTTTTAATGCACTTTCAAAATGTCTTTTGAACTAAACTCTGCATGTGTAAAAACCTGAATCCAATTGACGTTTTTTGGCCGTTCAAAGTAGAATAGCTTTGTAAATAGGTTCACCTTTTGATAGATGATCTGAATATTTTGATAAGGTCACAAAGGGTTCTTTGAAATATCTTTTTACAGAGATTTCGTTAAAGTATTGTACAAGTCTTATTTTCCAATAAGAGTAGTATTTTCAATTCCAATTTTAGTATTAGATATACTAGGCAAATAAAGACTATGATGTAAGTAATTAATTACATTGTTTATATCGTGAAGAACGATAACTAAATCCAATCTAGATGCTAGATACAAGAATCTTTTTACTAGGAGAGATTATAGAATTAGTAGGTACCGTTTATTATATGTGCATAGAAAACTTTAATTATATAATTACTTATACCAAATACTCAATTGTTTTCTTTTTTTTTTTATTTATGTTAGTTATAAATTTCCCCATATTACGATTTAACAACATTAATGGCAGATGATCTGGATTTCTATGCACATACTAAAATAATAAAAACTGATTACTTAATTTTTGTACAAATGTGGTACATCGATGCGTAGACATTAATTTTTTAGTTCAAGTTTTTTGCGTACAAACAAGGAAACAAAAAAGTCATTCATATGTTACAGTATAACTTGCTATAGTTGTCTTTCTTTTTAGAGCTAATTGTATTGTACAGAATTTTTGTATTGTAAAAAAAAAAAAAAAATTTCTGGTTTTTGTACTGATATCAAGAACAAACGCAACAGTGTCTGTAAATGTAATTTTCCATATTTGAATAGCGTTACTTAAAATAATTTGTAAATTGATTGTCATAAATTGGAGAAAAATGAAATGTAGAGAGAAAAATTAAGAAAAACGA
>NIPQ01092527.1:0-10901 GCA_002806875.1 Lepidotrigona ventralis hoosana | reverse complement strand
ATACAAATCATATCTAAAGTATGTTCAATTTGTGACACGTATATATATATATCACATTTTTTCAGAAATACTGATTTCTTACACTGGTCTATAATTTATTCTTGCTTCTTCCCTTTTTCATCTTAATTTTTATTTTTTATTTTAGCGATGATAAACGTGGAAATTTTGCTAGGATGTTCCCGTTCGCGCTCTAACTTTATCCTTCAAATAGTTGACTACCTGCGTTTGTGAGTGCCTAATAGCTAACTGAAGGGGCGTGATACCTTCTTGGTTCACCAGTAAAGGATCTGCTCCTGCACCTACCAATTGTCTTGTAACAGTCATTTGTCCTGTTAATGCCGCTGCATGTAGTGCACTTTCACCATTCTGAAACAGTAATTAACTTTTGTGTAATTTTGAATGAACTATAGCAAACATTTTAGGTACTATCATGCTTTCCAGTATTTAATATAAATATACTTTTCATAATTGGTTGTAAATTACTTTTTTGTTAAATATGACTGATTTGTTGATTCTTGTAGATTATAAGATATAAAAAAAAAAAAGGTCCGAAAACTTTTGAGTTTCGACGCAAGAGACATTTGCACGTACTGGAAGAATACCAAGAGATGGACGGTACTTGAGTAGTTCACCTACAACAGCGGTGTGGCCCTTGTGGGCCGCTTTGAATAGCGGGGTCGCGCCATCCTACAAAAGAAAGAACACTTTAGTTAGAACCAACTATTCTTCCGAAAAAAGTCGATTCGAAACTTCCTTTCTTTGCCCGATCATTCCCCACTTACGTGTCTGGTGGCATCAACCTTCGCACCAGCTTTCAAAAGCCTTCTCACAACATGATCGTGTCCCATTTGCGCTCCTATCCATAAAGGCGTGGCACCATCGGTTCTTGCCGCGTCCGTTTTTGCTCCATGCTCCAGGAGAACCTCTAAAATACGCACATGGCCATTTTGGGCGGCAATGAATAACGCAGTGGCCCCGTCCTACGAAGTTCAAATGTTATTCCTCTTTTCAATCCCAAGGTTACTAACTATATACGCTAACAACAATTTTTCTAGATAAACAACGAGTCGTAAAAGTAGCTACCAAACTAACTTACCTTCATATAAGCGTTCGGATTGGCGCCTCTTTCGATCAGACCTTCCACAACATCTAGGTGACCGCACTGGCACGCGACGAAAAGTGGGGTACCGCCGTCCTGCAATCGCAACCAGAAATTGTCGAATGTTTCCATTTCACCTGGCTATCCGATACTTTTTTACTTTGGCTACACAACTTACTATGCTGCAAGAGTCAACGATGGAACCGTGCTCCAATAACAGACTGGCGATGTCCATGTAGCCACCTTGTGCGGCGAAGAACAACGCCGTGGTACCCGTCTGAAAGTAACATGTAATAAAATGTTAAAGATTTCAATGAAACGTCGAGGTGATTTTATAAAGTAGCAGAAGGTTCTTTAAATTGTATGTTAAAACATTAGAGTAGGCTAGATTACAGAAAAGTATTAGCACAATCAATATTATAATTGATTTACTTTGTTTTGCTGTAGTTAGAAACGTGAGGATCAATCACAGAATTCATTAAATATGTATTCTCTGTCTATAGAAGAAGTTAACTTCACTACTATTTCCGTAAAACTCTCGGAGTTTTTTTTATTGATGAGAAAGAAAGGAGAGCAACGATTTCCAAAAGAAATATATCGGTATTGATTATCGAAGCACGAAGAGAAAGCTGAAAATAGTTTCTATCAAAGAAACAATGAAACACTTTCGAAAACGGTAATAGCAGTAACAACGTGAATTATAAGAAAAAAATATAAAATTTCGACCAATTACTTAAAATGTCGGAGCTTTATATATCAATGAATAATTAATGGCATGTTTAAATGTCACAGTCTCCTCAAGTTCCGCACGCATATATATGACTACCTGCTTGAATAACTCATAAATTTTACATTTTATCCTCGGTCTGTCAGACGTGTCTTTCTAAATATAGATTAAATTTATTGTTATCACCGTCAGCCGGTTTCTGCCATGATGGTAATGCCTATGGATAATTGACAATGGATGTGACATCTTGTCACTTTTGTCTCGCGACTATTATACTTATTATAATACGCCAGAAATACCTATCCTTCCTGCGTTTGTGAAAAATTAATACTTTCTTCTTTATTTAACGTTTCGAGAAAAATTAATGTATTATCGATTAAACTCTATTCTGATCATGACAAAGACGAATCACTATAATATATAAAGTTGCAATATCCGTTGACAAATGTGAGGATTATCAATGAGGGACATTATACTTCATCATACGATTATAATAATAATATTCACTGACAGACTGCGAGTTTTTATAAATTTATGCAAAAGTTGTGCAAATACATAAAACAATTCAGGGTGCACAAGCAAACCACATCCTTATTTAAATTCTATTCCATCGCAGTGCTCATTGGATTCAACGTAAAACCACTGATATGCACATCAATGTTTCATATTGATATTCGGAGGGCAAGCTCTGAATAATTGAATAAAAAACATTCGATTTCGAATTGAATATCTATCCATTGGTAAAGGAGAGAAAGTGCTGGTGTGTGTCTCGAATATCCAGGAAAGGAATAACATGTCCAGAACGATGCAAACACCGAACCTGTTCAAATGGCAGCTATATATATGTATGCACTTTCACTGACGTTGTTCCATTGGCTCGAAGCAACGATGATTATCACTCGAACTGACTCTCCTAAAACTATTGACTTCGAATTACAGTAGGTTTCTCTGTTCAAATGGCAGCTATATATATGTATGCACTTTCACTGACGTTGTTCCATTGGCTCGAAGCAACGATGATTATCACTCGAACTGACTCTCCTAAAACTATTGACTTCGAATTACAGTAGGTTTCGCCATTTTATTGAAAATGTATATACATTTCAGTGAAATTGCCAGAATAGGACGCACGAGTTCTACGGAGTTTCGATGTTTCCTCAAGCGTATCAAGTCAGGAGACATAATACCTATCCATTACAAACCTCCATTTTATTGAAAATGTATATACATTTCAGTGAAATTGCCAGAATAGGACGCACGAGTTCTACGGAGTTTCGATGTTTCCTCAAGCGTATCAAGTCAGGAGACATAATACCTATCCATTACAAACCACAGAAATTCTATAACGACGATCAACCTGTCTATCTAAGTCACGGTAACGGCCGCCATCGTGGTCGAATATTTTTTTTCTCCACTCGACCTGCATCCGATCACGCGTTCGTCATGGTCGAGGATCTTTGGAATGATGCATACCATTACGATTCTCAATGGCTTATAATTAAAATATTACAATCACGTTATCTTTTGGCATCTCTTGCGCGAGTTCAACTAATATTATTAGTGAAGTTTTATTCAATAATACTAAATAGACGGTAACAAATGAAATTTTACAAATCAACTGATCACGTGTGCTTAATGTGAGACTATAAAATTACAAAGAAGATAAAGAAGGAAAATTCTGGTTAATTAGATAGTGCAAGACATTCAAATCAAAATCAAGATCTCCGCTTCTCTCCATTTATCTTGTACACGTTAATCTTCAGTAAGGATTAAACTTGAAGGTTTAATTCGACTAACGATTCCCAAGAACCGCACTTATCAAACAACTATCCGGTGTCGATTCAGAAATCTGCGAACAATATATACATAGTTACACATGTAGAAAGGTCAAAGTTATTTTCGGCACCAGTTTAAGCCCCATTCGACCCGTGGTTTAATTAATTTGTTGAATTGTGGGCGGTAATTAGAGGCAAATGGCGCATGGTACCTGCGGCGCGTGTTGCGCCCTGGTCCCCGATGGATGATCGTATCAATTAATGCATGCTTCGTTCAAAACGAAGAGGATGCTCGGACGTCATCCGTCCGAGCATCGTCGATTCATAATGAACTTGTTATTTCCTGCGAGTTAATCTGCTTTCCAACGCACGCTATTTTAACGCATTTGCCGTGTTTATGCGATATATACAACACGCTTTCGCGTGCTACAAGCATACACGTTTAGTTGAAATTCTTCAGTTTGGAAAATTATCTTTCGCAACGTTATTGTTCTTTGTTGGTGCTTTTCATTCACACGCCTCCTGTAAAAATAAATACTTCAGAATCCGGGGCCCCTTCGAGCTCTTTTCTGCTTCGTAGGGAATTTCCATCTTTGTAAATGTATAAAAATAAAGTGTGATAACATACTGCTTCCGTGAACTCTTGTGAGTCAATTGATAGATATTTGAGCAAAAATGTATTGTCAATATATACGAATGAGATAAGATTTTGATAAGTGTTATATATTGGGAGTACATTTTTCAAGAAATGCTCTACAGAAAAGGAAAATCTCTTCGCACCCGGCTTCAATTAAGGGAAGGACTTTTATAGAAATATTTACAAAGATATTTCTAATGCTGAACCGAGTTGTTTCCCTTTTCGGATGAAGAAACTGCGAAACTCAAATATATTTGTGCAACAAGATATCCGCTGGTAATCACGGGAAAGATTTGTTCGAACCAGTCGAAAGTCTGTTTCTTGAACGAGGCCAAACTTAAGGGATCAGTGTGTCACGAACGCCCACGCACGATTTTCAAGCTGATACCAACAATTTGTGCAAAAGCCGCGTTTTAGATGGTTCACGCTTCACGCGAATATCGTTCTATATGGCCGGCCGCATATTACGGTAGACGTCGCTGCTGAAATGCATTTAAAACACGCGAATCCCCCGCGTATACCAACGCGATGCAACCTATCATGCTTCGCTTCAGCAACCTTGAATGTGCTTATACACGTTGTACATAAGCGTATGCTTTATATAACTATACACAGATATGTATTTTACACATGTATCCTGTACGCGCCAACACAGAGAGAGCATTTGCGAGGGGAAATATTCGTCCGTTGTATTCAGGCCGCACTTTTTAGAAACTACAGAACAAGCATGTCTAATTAACCGGTGTTAACGAATTCGCATTTGAGCTTTCGTCGCTACTACATCTCTCCTATGCTAAACGAATAATCTTTAACTTGTTAACCAGGTCGTTCCTTCGACGACGAGCTCTTCCAATTGAAATTAAAAACTAATAGTACAAAGATAACAACTATCATCAGCATCAGCACGAGTGAGTGGTGGAACGAATTTCTTACGAATCACAATGCTTAATTAAAAAATCATAGATAACCGTATTTTCTAACATGGAAAATGAAGTAGACGTCACGCTGTTTGTCCGATTCAGGAGAATGCTATGTTCTCTAATCTCTTAACATGGATTAGAAACTCGCTTATCGGCCGAATAATCGAGCGACTTAAGATCGTTGACTCGCAGAAATATCCAGAACGGTTCGCGATTAGTTGCACGCGTTTACATTCGAGCATCTGCTTTTCCTCGATTGCTTTACTCTCTCCTCTCTCGATAATTAGAACCGGTTGTGAAAGAATGCGTCTAGATCGTCGAGATAAACCGTTGGAAATCGTGCCATTTCGGTATCGATCTGCGGCAGAGATCTGATTTTAACGATGATTATCAATCGAAGAAGCTTCTAGTCTTGTCAATAGAAATAAATTCTGGAAGTCGGGCTACGTCGATTGTGTAACGGGTCACCGGGCGCTTAGCTGACATAACGCACGTTTGCGTAATTATGTTCTCTAGAACATCATCACCTGGTCTCGAATGTCAGAACAGAATTCTTTCTTTCTTTCCTTTCTTTTTCAGTCGCACCTTGACTTATTTGCAAGTCGANTTACATCTAAAAAAAAAAAAAAAAAGAAAAAAGAAGGGAGGACAGGTGGCTATTATTTGGATCTTAAGAAACAGTAGTGTTGTGAGAAATCAGCTATAAATTATTTATATCTAAAATTACCTAATTATTTATAGCTTATTTCGTAAATAAGCTATAAGTGGTAAATGATTTTGGAAATTGAATAAGTTTGTATTGGAATATCTATAGCGAGTGAGAAGAGATTTGAAGAATGCACATGGGACGAGAACTGTCTGAGAGAAAGGAAGTTTCAAGAGTCATCATTACATTGCAGATGTTTATGCATTTATTTAAGAAAAATCTCAGAATGTAAAAATCCATATAATACGTATGCATACTGATGGATGGAACAAGTCACTGCTTAGATTTTATTTTGCACACTGTGTTTATCTCAGATTTATACCTAGTCATTTTTATTATTGCATATTTTTTAATCACCTCTCTCAAGTTGTCCTCTCTGCAACTCTTTCATTTCTGTTTCACCGAACAGAAACAAAATCATTAAATAGAACAATGGTCGCAGCAACGACAAATAGCTTATCTAAATTATCGATGAGTTAATCACGCGTGAAAATACTGTTTCCTAATTAATTTAAAAAGTTAACGGGCACATTCTGTGGCCGAAAATCGCGACAGTGCCCCGGTGTTTCATCCGGATTTGCATACAATACCGTGATCCTCGATGGCAGAATATACGTGGGCTCAGCGATAAATCGTCGCGAGCCACTTAAAAAAGGCCACTCGACCGCTTCCTGGTGCCTCGTGTTACAAGCGACGAGCTTTTTATGTCACACGTACTTCCCAAGAGCTTTATACGAGTAGGCTAAAGAAGATCTCGCCTCTTCCCGTTTCTATTTTCGAAAAAATACAGAGGCTATAGAAAGACTGCACGTTTGTTTTTCTCTCCTCGCATGCATTAGTCTTCCCCTCAGCGTGTGATTATAATCATCGAGAACATAACGCAATTTACAATAAAAGATTTATTATCGAGTACGAATGGGATATCGTACGATACAGATTAACGAGATAAATATAGAGACATTAACAAAGCTAGTTTAGATTCGAGCATGTGCATTGTGAAACTTTATATTGCAAGTATTGTTGTATTAGATTGCTAGATAACTTCTATTTGTTAGAGTAAATCAGAGATAAATTTGATTTACTACATTTACGATCTCGAAACTATAATTTCATATCAAATATAATTCATATAAAATCATTATCTTCTTGATTAATGATAATGAAAATATTTTATCTTCCAAGTTGCAGAAACTGTTGAAACATTACGAGAAACAGTTCTATTTTTTATATTATAACTTATTTTGTATTTTTATAAAGAATACTAAATAACTGGAGTCAAATAAAAAATTTCATCATCTGTCGAATAGGTACTTTATTTTATATATTTTTAAATATTATACATATTACGTGGACTTTGGCATCTTTAAATTTACCGAAAAGGCGCGATCATCTAGAATCTAATTATAACATAGATAGTTATATGAATAAAGAGGTGGATAGAACTTATTCAGCAATCCAATATCTATAGAGCGCGAGTCTCCAATTATTAAAATCCATCTCTAGAATACTTTAGATTTTCTCTCGAGTCTATACTGAGACTTTTAAAAGCTTAGGGGAAAAAGATCTTCGAGTAGATTACAAAACGGTGGAACAGATTAGCTGGAACTTGTAACTTCCAATAGTCGTAAATAGTATTTCCATTCAGTGGGTAACAGGGTTGCCAGGACGTTCAACGGGTTTCATTCATTTTTAGTTCATTCATGAACTGTGCTCAGGACTTACCAGCCGTCTGGCATTAGGATCCGCCCCTTGTTGTAGTAATTCGGTGACCGCTTCAATGTGGCCTCCGGCGGCGGCCAATATTAAAGGAGTCGTCCCATCCTGAAAACCAATTACTTAGTCAGTGATCTGTCGCTAAGGATCACAGTAAATCAATAGAAAGACATATTTCTCATATTTTTCTCTTTTTAAATCTTCAATCGAAATACCGCGAAATTTGAATAAATCTAATTTAACCGCTTATATAAATTCATCCGGGTGTTTCGATGTGCTAACCCCCTGCATTCTAATTGATTTAAACAGGGCTAGTATCACGGGGTGATTGTTCATACGAACCAGTATCATTGAACAGGCAATTATCTGTCGTATTTCGATATTTCTTCGGTACCTTAATGCTAGATTTCGAACTCATTTCTTTTACATATATTTCTATTACATATATCCGTAATGAGTGCTATCACCCTGCATTCTAATTGATTTAAACAGGGCTAGTATCATGGGGTAATTATTCATACGAACCAGTATCATTGAACAGGCAATTATTTGTCGTATTTCGATATTTCTTCGGTACCTTAATGCTAGATTTCGAACTCGTTTCTTTTACATATATTCGGTGTGGCTGAATCACGCGTGGTCGCTGCCATCGGTAATTTAGCGCGATAGCGAGGCGATTGTTAGTAAAGTTCCCCAATTGATATAACGACCAATCAAGAAGACTGGCCCTTGATGATGCGATTAATTCAACCGATCGTCTGCAAATTAGCAAAGGAAATATATCTTTGAAATAATATCGCGTACGAAAACGGCAGCACGGCGTTTAAACGAAAAGGTTATCGTTAACTGCTCCTCCTCTTGATTAAATTCCAAATTTCCCTCTCCCCCCCCCTGCCCCCTCTACCCTCCAGTATATAGCGGCTAAGTTTGATCATGTGCCAAAGTGGAACGAATATCAATGCGTGACCTGATAAACCTTTTGAAACTAGGAATAACATTATTCGAATTATTGGATCGTCTACCGATGCGTCGCTATTTGCATAATTAAACGATTGACCCGACGACAGATCGTCGCCTGGTAACTAATTTCCTATGGTCTACATTTACATGTTCGTTATACGACGGCGTCTATGAGGAGAAATACTTCTTCCCTGGGTCTTCTTGCGCAACAATTCACTAACAATATTCCCAAAATGATAAGTTACAAATTGATAGATTTTTTTTTTTTATCGTTCTTTTCCTTTTCACAATTTAATAATTTTCTCGTTAAGAAATGCAGATGATCGTAAAATTTCCTTTGTGTCGATGATATTGATAACTTGCAACTTACGATTTGCAAATCATATTATTCAATTGTGCATAATCATATGTTCAATCGTGCAAGATGATTTTTTTTGTTCTACCTTATCTTTGCAGTCGACATGGACACGACCAGAGTCGAGAAGAACACGAAGGCGCTTCGCATCTCCGCGTGCCGCTGCCAAATGTAATTCTACGTCCCAAGGTGATTCTTTCTATAAGCAGAGAACGAACAAATAACCTTTAAAACTTTAAAAAACAATTTTTGCTATATACACAGCGCCGGTCACTTCTTCTCCAGTATTATTCCCAATTTTATTTCATTTCCTCTCCTCCGTTATTTTCTTCTTTTACCAAAAGGATATTTTACGGTCTCCCGTCAACTACGTTATCGATTAAGCAATCACAATTAGGAAAGGTGGATGAACTAAACTGTGACCGAAACTACACGGTGTTTCAAAAAAAAAATCTTCTCGATTCTTAACACGCGTGCATACACGCCTTAACGAAATTAATCGAAACAGAATGCTTATCCATCGTGTGTAAAATCATGGAACGAGATCATAATTGAAATGCAAATCGGCGGACAGCGTTGGCAGGCAAATATCGAGCAAACAAATTCCGCACTCAAGAGTTTGTCCGACCGATTTTAAAAAAAAACAGCGTGTGTGTGTGTATATATATATATATATATATATCCCGTTTAAAAATACACGTACGTAAAAGTTATGTAAGTTTATTTACCAAAGTACAACATTGTTTAGTACTAGCAACCGGTTTTTAGGTCATCTAGCGTTGAACACGACAATCAATGCCTAAGAAAGATTTCCCGCGATCTTAATCGATCTTCTGTGACGCGATTATTTCGAATCTTTTATTCATACACGTGTTCCATTAAAATATTAACGAGTAAAAAAAACGATAAAAACGGCATGTACTCGTTCGTAGAATTAAGAGGGCAACGTGTTTGCAACTTATTATACACAGTGAAGAAAATGACATCAGTTCGCTGAAACCTCATCTGATCTCATCTAGTTTTATAACTTGAAGCGTGCATACATGTTTACATACATAAAGAATCACGAGCAAAGTCGTCTTTTTTTTTTATTATCGTATATGTATGCATATTTTAATAATAAATTACTATCCCGATGAATACATGCATAAATAATATACAAAATACGTGCGCAATGATACGTAAAAAGCCAATTACGTTTTTTACATTGTTTCCTTGGAAAATGCACACTTTACGTCTTTCTATAGAGAATTTCGTTTCAAACGCGAACTTTTTACTCGATTGTTTGTTTGAAGTTATTTCAGGTGTAAATGCATTTCATCATGCGATTTATCAACGAAATCTTCGAAATTACGTCAAAATGGTATTTTCTGCTTATCTTGAACTGCATTCAAAAACGTGGCATTCAACGTTTCATTCAAAACATATCGATATAGTAAAGTGCATATATTGGATAACGAATTGAATACAGTGAAGTTTTAACAGAGAAAACTGCTCACCTTCATAGACATGTTAGACGAGCACGTGTAGCTGGAACTCGAGTGATTAACGTTTTGTTGTTCTTATGGGAAAAAATATAAGTGCACTTAGCATTAATGTTGTAATTGCATTGCAGTGCACCGAGCATACTTTCGGCTAGGTATCGTGTATTAACTTTAATTGTAATTGGCATGTAAGAAACAATACGTGTTTTAACATCGGGGACACATTTTCGTATCACAGTTTGTTCAAATACGCGTAGCAAAACGTTAAATAAACCTTCCCGTGTTTACGAAATACGAAGGCACATTACAAAAACGTCTCGATACACCGGATGACTTCAAGTCACCGAATGCTCGATGGAACTGTACGGCTGTAATATAGACAGAATATGTTTTCTTCGCTGTCCGCTTGGCGGCGCTACTAGTCGTACACGATTTAAATTTTTAATTTGAATATAAGTATATCACATTGCATATTTAATTTTTATTTGATATGACATATGTGTGTGTGTGTGTGTGTGTGTGTGT
>NIPQ01092525.1:33899-84167 GCA_002806875.1 Lepidotrigona ventralis hoosana | reverse complement strand
TAACAACAGCGACGATAATATATAATATAATAATTTCGATTGAATAGCACTCGTGATGAATCAAGGCGTTTAATATGAAAATGCATGCTGCCGCGTAATTATTTCACGTAAGAAAAAAAATTTTCAACTGTCAACTCATTGTTAAGTGCCAAGTGTCAGATTACTTAACAACAGCGACGATAATTGCGATTGAATAGCACTCAGTTACGAATCGTATCGATTAGATTTCTGCCTGGTTTATTTTCGCGCATGTTTGTGAAGTAAATATTGCAAAATCCTTTCTTTACGTGCATGTAGCGTTCAAAATTGATTTGAATTCTATAATATTACATTATCGTTTACTTCATAAATTTCCTATAATTGTAATTGATAAATATAAAATATAATTCATGCCTGTTGTCCATCATTCAAAAGAATAATAATTTTTTCTACAACGCCTTTTCTTCAAGAAGCCTTTAAAATTAAGACGATCATTTTTTTTTCAACATTCAAACTACAGCACAAAAATTGAATTCGTCTTCAAGCAAAGAAAGTGTTGTTAATTCGGCAACGTTGTTTAAAGAAAACAAAGTGACTTCTTCTTTTCGAAATAACCGCGTACGAATTCCAAATGTTTTCACTTTGAAACGTGCCAAGCAAGTTCAAACGATTTCGTGAAGTCTGAAAGGCGATGGCATAGCCGGTCGCGTTAGGCACACACGACAAACGGGAAATACTTTAATTATCGCGGAAAGTGTGCATTGTATCTAGTTAGTGGAGGTTGGCGCCAAGAGAGAATTTAGCTACAGTAACCTCATACCCTTTGAACGTCTAACGTTAACGACGCGTCGCCGAGCAATCTGTCTGGCTGCTCGTCTACGGCGAATTGAGCCTCGGACAGTTCGAGATAAGTGTCAGAAACGCGAGTCGTCCTCGTGAGAGCACTACTGTACACGCTCCTGCCGATACAGACCGATGCATCGTCTTTTGATTTATTAGACCGCATTCTACGTCTCGAACTCCTTCTGCTCCTATTTATATTCTCTTTACGATCTCCGACATTCATCTCCGCTCCGCTTCGTCTATTGGCCTGTCGATTAATCTTCTGCTTGTAATATCGGAACTCGACACACTCGCGTCGAAAAAGAAACCCAGTGGAGTCGAAAATTACCGACCATCAATGAAGATCCAATCACGCTTTTTCAAATTTCACGCAACCGCGACTAGTTGTTCGCAGAAATTTCTACGACCAGGCCAGAACAGAAGTCGATGCATGTAAAAAAATTCTTTTTTATAAGTTGGTAGGAACATCATATATTTTTTCTACTTTTCATTTTTCCACGATTTTAGTCGTAAATCAAAAATTCTTCAGAGTCTTTTTTTTTCAAATAGAATTGCGAACCTTTCCCGAATTATAAATCACATATCGAATAATTTTCATGCAAGAAAATTATTTTCATTTCTATCGCGAATCACCTTAACATTATCTTCAACAGATACGAATCTCTTTACTTTTAACGTGGTTGATGATGAAAGGTGTAAGTTAACGAGTGATATTGGTTCAAATCAGAGAAACGTCCTATATAGTAACAACTTAATGAGATACTTTTCAAAAGAGGAACACAGCTTCCGTGATTACACGTGTGATAGCTCTGTCATGATTTACACTTTGGAAGACACTAATAACTGATGTTTGGTAGGAAATTGAAGCAGTTAGCTTTACGATATAATACGGATTTATTAACCGATTCGCTCGATTTTACAAAGTGCAAGTAAACATTATCGCGAAAGTCGCAATCAGCGGCGGTTAATCTGTAGAAATCAAAGCAAAATTAATGACATAACGATTGCATAATAAATACGTGTAAGATGGCGGAGTGAAATGATTAGAAAGAAAGAAAAAAAAGAAAAAGAAAGGACAAAGTTAGATTGAGTCACTTCGTGCGAATTTAGAGAGTATTTTCTTCGCTTCCTTGAAAGGATCTCGAGAACAATTACCCCGTGAATCGAATGCAACAGAGTAATTATCGTTAAGCGATTCGACCTCCTGCTCCGAGACTTGAAAAGATCCCGTGACCTTTTCACAGATCGGGTCCAGCAATCTCTCGCGAATTTTTTCGAGAATTTTGCATGCAGGTTTCAAAATCTCCTTTTTTTTTAAATTAGTCTCCTTCATTAATGCGATAAGTATCTAGCGAAAGAATTTGGAAAACAAATGTTCGTGCTTTTTATTCTCGATTCAATGTTTGCAAAAGTTCGATAAAATTCCAAATACCGTGATTGATACCAGATAATTCTTGAAATCATTATTGCTCGAGTTCGCGGCATTTGCACTTATTATTTTCGTATTCCATCGTCTCGTGGAATCGCGAGTTCGCCAACCATGGCGAGAAAATATAAAAACCGAACGAATGAACCACGGTTGGCAAAGGCTCGGCAGACGCAATTACCGGCAATAAACGTCGCAGCCGTTTTCTCACGTAAGCTGGAGATATTCGGAGCGAGCGTAATCACGGCCGTGAAACGGCGGACAGAGAAGAGTGTCCGGCGTGATCTAAAAGGAAAAGCAACGGTATACAAACAGCCCTAATTATGTAAATTGGATTCTTAAGCTAGATTTACAAGGAGATATCGTTGCCCCGGGGGCAACTTCGCGTGGCTCGGTCGCGGTGGGGCACGTTTTGAACCCGTGGCTTGATAAAACACGACGCCGACGCTGTTCGATTAAGTCGCGGCGGGATTCGTTGCACGAGCACGACGAATAATATACCAACATCGAGATCTCTTCCTCCCGTTCATTGGGTGCTCGTTAGGAAATGGTAATTCTATTGAAAATAATCACCGCGTGATCGAAAAATCGCAGAGTTTTCATCGGAGTGGAAATTTATGTCGCTATTTATATATATATATATATATATATATATATATCTCACGCGTGCGAAGTCGTACACGTACGCACGTTCGTGTATGCGGATTGAATTAATCGTGCCCCGATGAAATAAAAGAGAACGATCGTGGCACATTAGAGTAATGTAATTCGGGGTAAGGCGAAGGGTAACTGCTCGGAGGGAATTTATATCGGGCGTAGTGTTCCTTTAGCTATCTTAACCGCGATCCATAACGTTAACCAACCGGCAGCGAAATAAATCGAAGAGAATAGATCAAAGACAAGTGCACTTGCATGGTAGCTGCCTTTAATCGGTCCAAGAATCGTGCGCCGGGCACAATATCCAGCGGCATCGATTCATCAGTGGTATCCACGGAAATAACCGGTGTGTAGGTACCATTAAGCGATACGAATTACGACAAATTCGAATATCACGTTGATGCATAACGCTATTTCATCACTGCCTTCTGGTATGAAGACGTCGGCCGGCTTGTCGGCTTGCTCGTTTTCGTCGTTGTCGCGGCCCTACGCTGCTCTCCTCGACGTTTCTCTGCCTCCTGTTATTCGCCGTTCAAGCTTCGCCACCAACAGGCCAGCAGAGAGCCACAGTCCCGGCTACTGCCTCTAGGTATTACGTGTACCCGACTAGTTTATCATTGCGCGTTCTCCGGAAACCGCCGAATTTTCAACGCTTCTCGCCCAGGTTCAAGACAGGAGCCATCGAAACGTGAGAAAAAAGAAAAAAAGAAAGGATTACATCGAATGTAATCCTGCTTGTGTAAACCGTATGTACAATATGATCACCGTATGATCGCGTAGTTGTATCGATTAGAACGAAGGAACGATTCGATTTCGATCGAAGAACTGAAGAAATGGAGCAGTGAAAACGGCGAGGAAAAAGAGGACGGAGAGGGAAGAGAGTATGCGTTCTCTTGGCACGAGGCAAGGCGGATGCTGCAGGGACGTGAGATTCTTGGCAACGGAACGACGTGTTGCCTCCCAACTCCGTACCACCATAAGGATCGCGGTCGTCGGATGTTTATATTCATGATAGTGCCTCTCTCTGTCCCCAAATAACCGGCCCGATGTCGACCGATTCCCGTGCCGGTACGACGTATTGGACGCTTCTAAATAGCGGCTCTCGCTCTAGTCGTTGAGAGAAAGAAATATCGTTGCATGTTCGCCCCGAACGTTTCGTATCCTCGCGAACAAGACGTCGTGATTACCGGCCAAGTTAACATTACATTCTCTTTTAGCGGATGGACAAATTGGCTTTGTGTACAGCGACAGGGCACGCTGGTACACCCCGGCACGACGTATCGAGGGATTGTGAAAATTTCACGGCACCTACTTCTCCAACGAGGAAACGAGCGGCTGGCTGACCGGCAGAATCGTAAATGCACACGTAGATATGAATTTGAATTGACTTTTATGACCGATTCAAGCGTCCTCTCGTTTCGATTGCCACTATATCGCGTCCGCGTTATCGTTGCCGCGGTGAAAACGACGGCAACGTGTGACAGTCGTTCTACCGATCTTGAGTTGGTTTCTCTCTATCTCTCTCTCCTTCACTCCCCTATGAATCTATTTCCGTTGTAAAACTGCTGGAGAACAACGAGCCTGTTTATCTCGGACGGGGGAGAAGGAGGAGAAATGCTTCGCGCGACTTTCGGCAACGCGATAAATCCTTTCGGCCGCGGTCACATACGCGTCACATACTATAAATAGTTAAAGATACGCTGGGACGATCGGTTGGTTAAAACGTTCGGGACGTCTTTGTATGGACTCGCCGCGGCACCCAGTAATAATTTCATTACTCGCCAACTGGCTCGCCAAGGTGGCGAAGGCATTAAGGTGACGAGCGGCGCATTCTAGATACTTTTGCGAAACCTCATTAAGCGAAACGCCGCTGGCTAATTTTGCACCGGGAATGTACGGCAGTATAAATAACTTTTCCGACCGGGGATTGAAAAAAGAAAAAAAAAAAGAAAAAAAAAAGATACGAGTGAAAATTCGTTTGATCGACGAACGGAGATCATTTATAATTCAGATCAGATGAAAATTTTAGAAGTTCAGAGGGGGATGGAGAAAACCAATGTGTATGTCAGTAATTTCATACGAAAATTGTAACGTTATTGCTATGGACAATTTCTTTCTGGCAGTTACGTTTATTGCAGGGATATTATTCTTCATGGTAATTCGAAATTATTAGAAGTGGCAGCCTAATTTCACTTTTGGCACGGTGATACGTAATTAGGCTTGGCGCCGTAATTGGCGTAAATAATATCCATCGCCAAGTTCGCCAAGTAGACGCTCGCGTTGCAAGCCATAAACACATTGTGCCTTAGCGACGACGAGTCATAAACTGGATTATCAAAATCTTTCCTTTGTCTCCCATCTTTTTGCCACTCTACCTCGTCCCGTAAGCTTTCGTATCAATGAAACGCGCAATTAGAGTAAAAGCCGAGGTCCATTTCTATATTGCGGTCTATAGCAAACGCGGTTACGATATCGAGTTCTTTTGCAAAGTCGAGGGCTTTCTACATTCCCACCTCTCCTCCGTAGTTTTTCTTTTCGCTTTAAAAGGTCAAATGTAAACAAGAGCCAACGATGTGATTGCACCCTAAGAATCCGAGGAATTTTCCAAATACGATACTTCCCAGTCAATGGCCAACACGAAGATCTCGAGCATTAAAAATAGCCGCAGAATCTTGGCGCCGTCGAAAGAATCTCCCACCGCTTTGTTTTTCTCTGAATCGATACGTTTTGCTGCACGGTGTTTTCAATTTCATTATTTTAAAATATGAACACAGCTAGATGGAGAACGTTTTAAGGAAGTTTGATTACAATTGTCCATTAATAGGTGGGGCAGTACTCAATTGGAAACAACTGTTATATAATATATATCTCGCAATTTGTACATCATGTCTCACTACTCTCTAAGCTCTCTCATTGATAAAATTTCAATATATATATATATATTTTTTTATACAGGTAGAATAGCTTCTTCCTACGCTAACAATAAGTGTTCAAATACTTTCGTGAATTCCAGCTAAAGATTTTCGCTGTTTTATTTGACACGTATTAATGAGGCGCGATCAAGAAATCGTTAAAAAGCGGATGTTTCTTACGATTTCTTACGTACCTCTATTCCCGTCAACAGGGCTAACGGATGTTGCAACAGTAAATGACAAGAAACATCAAAGATCAACGAAACTGTAAGTTAATGTGGGAAGGGATAATAAATTGCCTTGCTCCTCCCAGAGCTTTGGAGTACCAAGTCTGACAAGAGTTGTTAGTATGGGGAAAAAAGAGGAGCGTACAGTCAGTAAAGGCTACATAGGAATCTTGGCGCCGGTAATACCGCTTGCGTTGCTTCGTTTTTCCAACACTTGAGCCGAACATTATGCAATGTCGCTATAAACTATGATATGTTATTTCGGGATATTGTCTGATTATGACGCAGGACCGAAATGTTCAGTTACAGGACATTGAACCTCTACACGTCTATCATTTCTACATGTCGTTCCGAAATCTCTAAATTAACGATCTTTGCTTGTTGTTGAAGCCTCGGTAATTTCGATATCTTGCGTATCGCCGAATCTTAATTGTTGCAAATAGCAGAATTAAGTGCGTAGAATTTGAAATTACATTTCACGATTATAGTCGCGTGTGCAAAAAGTGTGTTTCTGAATATTTATCACACGTATCGACAATCTAGCGGTAAGCCAAACGGTTAAACAAATAAAGGCTAAAGAAATTTTATCGACAGCAATCTCTGTAATTTATTGGCTTGATAGAATAAAGTAGAGACGATAGAACGATTATATCTGACCGCATCATTAAATTGTAATCCTAGGTATTATATTCTATATAATTTTTAACCTAATTAGAACATGAATTCCACCGTGGTATTTTGAATTCATATATATCGCGTAGGGACGTGGCTAAGTAACTAATAAGTAGATAGAAAAGACATACTCGCAAGAGATCACCGTTATCCAAGACTAATAGCCGTAGATTAGACTGGATGACATTTATTCCTATAAATCTAATTTCCTGTAATAATTCTGTGCTCATTAAATACCATCCTATCTCTTAACGCTGCGTGATATTAATGCGGTTAACTAAGTTTACCAGGTACAGTCGTGATAGAGTACCTTCTTGCACAGTGATACACGTGTTTGCAAGTCAACATCATACACGGTTATCTGTTTCAGAGTAACACGCGTGCCTGTGCTCCTGGCTCGCCTATCTAATATCGTTCGCCATAACGTCGACGATGCAATTATGGCACAATTGTAGGTACTGTGTGTGATACGCGCATTTGGATACTACAACTATCCTCTTATTAACTATCCGCGATTTGCTTCAATTTTTCTATTTCGCGTCAAACGAGCTAACTCGAAGCAGATACTCCACGTCCAGCTATGAGAATAATAAGTGCTGAACGCCGATTAGTTTCGTGCCTGAGATTCAATTCATTCAGACACGGAGAATTTATTCGAGAATAAAAGATTGAGACAAGGACAAGGTGATAGATAGTTTCTCTAGATGCCCAGCTACTTGCGACTTTTATCTTTTTAGAAAATCTTATTAATCTTTACCTACAACAGACTCGTATCACTGTGTACTCTGCTGGAATTCATTTACGTTCCAAAGAATTACATGGACTAGCGGTATGTTCGAGGAAAACGTGAAAGTATATCCAACCATGTTTCTAATGGAATAAGCAAATCAGTGGGAACAAAATTCAACGACCTTTTCCGTGAATCGCGGAACATGTCATCAGATGATTCAGCAAGTGAACGAACTTGCAGTAACAGGGCAAAACTGTACGTACGCTGCGCCCATCGCGATACAATAAATCACTCTACTGTGGAAAGAAATCTCCATTTGGCAATGTCCAGATTCACCTTTTACGGCTGAAAGAATGAATACAAGCATTGATCAGGGAGATATCGAGCGAACGAAACTTTTGTTCGATGCCAACTGCACGATTCTTCGACCTCCCCAGAAGACTAGAATCCCAGAGTAAATCGCATTTCAAAAGTGGAACATTAGTTTTCTACTTATCAGACATCGCTGCGGCTCCTCCAAGAGAATACAAGTTTGCAGCGAACTTCTGAAATTTTGGCAAATCCCACGCATCTCATGTTTTGTGCACGACATGCATCGATCTTTCACGTTTTATTAGCGTCTCTGACCATCGTGCCAAATGAAATGTCAGAGAAAAGTGATAGAACTTTTTGTGCAGAAAAGCTCCTACTTGGAAAGACAAGTATTCTTTAACCTGAATGGCTGCTCATTCTTTCAATTCTATCATAAAAGATAAAAAAAAAAAATACTCTCCGCGTCATAAATAATACAATCGAATCATACGTATCTCTCGAAAAAAGATAATTATTGTTTCGACCTTTCTCCGTCCGTTCGTTCCCATCTTTCCAAATAACAACTAGCAACACGCGGAGAAAGAAGCGGAGAGCAACCGTGGCTGACGCAAGATCGGCGTAATAGACTCGTTTTCGCGTTCGCTGGGAAAATAATCGGCACGACAGGGAGTTGAGGAAACGTCAGCAGGTGCACGTGGGTGCATATGTCAAACGTCGAAACGTGTTAGAACGTTTCGTCGCCAAGTTCGACGGTGCATATCGCGGCGTGGCCGACTCGGACCGAGCGGAGCCGAGCGCGCGTGGACCCGTTCCAAAGTAAAGTCGGTTGGCATTCATCACGTTTGGATTATTCGCCTGGGATTTTCGTCTCTCGCCTCGTCTCCTCGCTAAATTTATGTGCCGGCGATCATTACGCACTCTTGCCCGTTTTATCGGCTAATTCGCCAGCCTCGCTTTCCACGCTTTATACCTATATCCGCGTTTGTCGTTATCCGCTGCGAGATCATCGTCGTCGTCGTCGTCGACACCCATACACGCCTGAGAGAGACCAGCTGCCACTAACGTTCCGCGTAGCTATCTGCTTTGCTCTCGCAATTACGTGAAATCGGCGCTAAAGCGTACCAGTCTTACTGGCTCATTAAATAATAGCACTGATTACGCGGCAGCCTCTAACGATATGTTCGTGATTTATATCAAGCTTGTGCTGAACGATATTCAGCAATCCAGAAAGCGTGGAAATGTCTATCGGGTCGATCAAAAAGTTCGTAAATAAACCTTTCTGATGCATGATCTCTTTTATTTGTTGAATCTCAATTCACGTGTCCCTCTTTGAAAGGACTGAGCATGTTACGAATATCTTCGTGAATTTTTTTTTTTTTACCGTTAAACAAATTTTGTAAAAACTAAGGTAAATAATGGTGATAAGTCTACCTTAATCGTGTTGAAAAGTAACGCAATTTTGAATTATAGTTTGAATGAGTAACGCAATATTGCATTGATTATTTTATATATGAGTTTCAATTTTATCATTTCTCAAAGAAAATCGTAGTAAATATTCGTTTTCTAGATACTAATTTTTCCAATGTTCACCTGATATTACTTGTGCAGAGTGAGTCACGTCTTTTTCTATACTTCCACAAAACAACGAAGATATTTTAAGTTCCAGCCGTAGGTGATTCACCTTACATTTCTCTTTTCGTGTTTTTTGAACAAAGTGTAGATAATAAAGCGAGATGTACGAGGGAAAACTAACTTTAGCGATCATTTTTGCAGACACAACTATATAGTAGTTATGTCGCGATGTAGGTTCTATTTTCTAATATCGTGAAGAGACACGCGTTGAAACCATGTAATATACGAAGCAGATTTACACTTTGATTTGTGTTTCTTCTGCTTTCTCTGCTTTACATCCGAGCGCAAAGCACGTAATAACTTCTCGATCGTAATGTATTTTAATAGTGTCGGAAACTGCAAATAGAGTGATCCAGTGCAAATAAAAATTCAAATAACTGCTTTGTCTATCTTTTCGTCGGTTCACCTGTTAGATGTATTTAATTATTCCTAAGAGCCGTTCATTTATGCAAATTATCATAAATAACATACTGGAAATATATCTTTTTCATCGACATCTACAATTCGTTTTATCCTATAATTACTATCTTGATAAATTTTTCTAGCAATTTATAATTTAAGGCACGTATGATGAAAATGAATGCTATCAATTCAATTTAATAAATTCAAGAATTAAAGTAGTGAAAGGCATTGAATTAAATATCGATAAATGCCTCTGTAGAACAGATACTGTATCAATCACAGAGATTATAAATTATGCGAATAGTTATATTATATTCATACTTGGAATATTGAGTTACAAAATCGACGCAAAAGTAAGTCGTGTCTTTGGCCGGTGAATGGGTTAATATCGGCGAGAACAGGTATCAGCGAGCGCAAAAATCTCGAAATTCTAGTGAAAAGTATATGTGCGGAAAAATACGAATAAATCAAGCACGCGTATCTATAACGGGTTGTACCGTTCTTCCGCGTATGAAATGGATTCCGATCGATAGACAACGGAAAATAGATAATTACGAACAATGCCGGGTGCTAGACGAGCAACCTTGGAACAGGAAGCTGAGGGTTGTGGTGCTATACAACGTCTTCGGTTACCATCAACCACAGATCTCTGTTTATTCGTTTGATATCTTGTGTCTGATATTAGTTAACTTGGCGTCAACTCGACCAGATAAATAAATGTTAACGTCACGCAGTCGTGGAAAAGGTAACACGATCATACGAGGCTACGAGGAAGTAAAAGGAACAGTGCCTTTTCACGGAAACGCTGGATACCTCTGTTTGTATCGCAAAGCATCAAAATTCTGTCCACTTTCCCTTGTAACTTATATATAACGGAATATATAATATATTTCAAAGTAAAAGAATACCATCGTCAGATTGATAAATGATTATTTCTGTTTAATATCTTTGTGATTGAATCTTGAGGCACATGGCATATACAATCTAAACAAGAAATCTTTGGGTGACTGTTGATATTTAAACTAACTTTATTTAAAGTTATCAGTAGATTTGTTATCTAACGATTAAGATAGCTTGTGTTTGTGATATATTTTAATTATTCTTTGTGTGACATTTGTTTAAAATAATCTATTTATATATATACAAATAATCTATATATAAACATTGAGCACTGAGATACAGTTCTATCAGAAACAAAATGCTTCACACAAAAACAAAAAATGTAGGTTTCAAACCTCTTCAATGAGTGAAAATTTTACGACGAAGGGTTATTTTAATACTCTCATTGTTCAAATTTCAGTGAAAGTATGGCTATACGAGTAACATCAGATATAATTCGTTAGAAATGCGCCAATTTTGTTAAATTGTTAAATCTCTTTCACACGTAATTGAAATCTGACATTTGATTCGTGTATTTCCATTATTTTAGGTACATTACATGTGGTGCAGTTGTTCTCAAAGCATATAAAATGTAAATCACAATCTTTCAATTGTAAGAATAACATTCAAGAGATGTGTACCATAAATAAATTTAAACATACATCGACAAATTTGTCTAAAGATTCGATTTCCTGTGAAAAGTTGGCCAAAGAAACAGTGGAACAAACTCAAAAGCAGGTATCTAAAATATCATTTCATATCATAAATTTAATTTTGCAAAAGATAATTTCTAACATTGAATTTCTACTAATGAAGCAACGTATAATTTTTATTTTTTTTCTGATTAAATCATATTTCCTGATTAAGGAAAGTTACAAATTAAATAACCATGCATTGGTTCATAAAATTCATCCAAATGATCGCCCACTACGTAACAACGTGCCAGAACGAGAAAAATGTACCGAACTTGACGACATATTGGCAAAATGGAATATCTATAAACCAAAAAAATGATATTGTATGAAATATTTTTGTGTGAACATGTGTCTATTGTTGTACGAGTTGAATGTTAAATTTTATGTCGTCGTAATTTGTTAATTTAAAATTTGTGTAAATGTAAAATTGTTACGTAAATAACGTAAACTATGAAAAACAGTTCTAAGTACTGGATATTATAATTTATATAGATCTCATAATTAAAAAAATATTAAAAAATTCCCAGCAAGTGTGTCAAGATAAAAGATCTAGCAAAATATAATATGTAAGAAATGTAAATAAATAATACAAATATTACTATACAAAAAATCTAGAAAATACGCTTCATTAACGGCATGTATGTAATTGTTAAATGAAGATATCTCTCGATACATGCTTTTGATGAACCACAAACGGTTCTCGTCATGGTGCTTTGCAAATTGGCAAACACTACAGAAGATTCATCTCAAAGCAAACAGCATCTCTTAGTGATAGCTAAATTTTACACTCATTAATCAAACTGAAAGTTGCACAGTCTATTTGAATATTTCGGAAAATTAAAACAGTCAAAAATGAAAAAAATATTTGATTTTGTATATTTTTAAATATATTTATATATATATTTGTGTATTTGTTAAATATGCATGTTATTTCAATAATTAAAAATATTGACAAATGTCTTTTTCAATCTTTAAGATATTTATTTTGAATATATTTTTCTAATTTTGTGAATTTATTTTTTTTTTTTAATGAGCGTAATTATTACATGTAATAATTTATGTTTCTCGACAGAGGAAAGACAAGAAAATATTATGAATATTAATCAAAGCGAAAATAATCATATTTCCACGCAAAAATAAAGGATAGAAAGGAAAGATAGAGACTTTACCTAAGTATATAAATAAACGTATAAATGCTCAAGATGAGAAGCATCGTCAACCCGAAACAAAACATGCAAAGATAAAATACGCGGAGTGTTCTAGCAGCATCCGTCATTCTCGTAGGAAAGCTAGATCACGTGGTAAGATTTATTATTTCTGTATCTGGGTCAAATATAGCGTCTTCGCGAAATACTTGAGTTAATTATTTGCCTGAATACCAGAGAAAAAGGATTTTTCGATCCCAGAAATAGTTTGACATATCAATGAATCCTTTGATATATCCAAACTTAACCTGAATTTAATTTACTTCAATATTGTAACATATCCCCGATTATTTGAATTTATTATTAAAAATGTTTTAAAGACATTTGTCAATGTTTTTATAATTTGACTGAAAATCGATGTAACCAGGAATTTAATACCAGCATTAAAACATGCAATGAAATCAACTTTCGATATCACTCACCCATACTGTTGCAGGAAGAAGTGCCAAAACTTTTTCTATTTTGACATAAAAGCAGCTTCAAACCATGTCATTAGTAGTTCTGCATGAATCTAAACAAAACACAAAAATTCGCAATTTATTTTGAGAATCAATGTAATCAGAAATTTAATACCAGCATTAAAACATGCAATGAAATTAATTTTTGTTGTTACTTACCCATACCATTGCACAAGGAAACTACCAAGTTTTCTCTATTTTGGCATGGAAGCAGCTTCCTATAAAAAAATTTAGAAAAATAATAATACTTTAATCACTTTCCCCACTTGTTTAATATAATAATCGCGATATATGTATTTAATATAATAATTGCGATTCTATGTATGCATTATAATGAATAGATCTATATTCATTATGATTCTAAATTCTAAGAACATTAATAGATTTCAATATGGGTAATTTGAATTTCAAAATGGCGTTCAACAATTCCAATAGAAGTCAACCAGTATGAAGCCTATCAGTGTGAATTTCATAAAAAATTATTCAGAAATTCTTTATTAAGAATTAAATATTTACATATATTAAAACGAATATATGAAAAAATGATTAATAATATTAATAATATTAATATTAATTAATATTAATTAATAAACATTTTATAGACAAAATAAAGGCATATCTTCCCGGGTTGCGTCATATTTGGAATTATAGAATGAAATGATAAAATCTATTCAAATTTAATTAATTTCGAAAAGTAAACATAATTTGAGATTATTTATGACTAATTTATACTATTTTAGTTACCTTTATATGTCATTTGACACAATTTAATGCCTCTCGAAATGGGAGCATTAACATCTTTCTGTTCCATACTCGTCACCACACATTTGAACTGTAACGAATTTTTAGATCAATCATAATGGCGGCCGTTGCTAAGCAACGATTCGTATTTGTTATATATTACATATAAATATATAAATATATAAATATTACATATTTTTCTTTACACTCACAATTTTGAGATAGTAAATGTTTAATATTCAACATATTTATTACTGCTATCACATATTTTATTATTATAACAAATAAAATATGTATTTTTATTATAAGAATAAATCGAGAATATTTGCTTCCATTCGACAGAAGTGTTTAACAAGATGCTATACACATGTATTAGACATAAATTTAATGTTCATCTAAATAAACTAGCACAAATTTTCGTAAAAAACTCACAAATTTAAGTGTTTTTGAATAAAACTACTCACCAAGACGTTGACCATATGAAATCCTCATTCATTTCAAATGACACTTTGCAGTTTGATCACTTATTCAGCATCTGTATTGTAACAAATATTTCACACTCTGATGTTTGACTGTTATCAAATATTGCATTTCGTAAAATAGAAAAGAGAAATATTTACATGTTTTATATGTCCGATCATTTAACGATTGTAGTATTTTAGATATCTTTTCAACGAAAATCTTTGGTTAAGATTGTTTTATCTTTTCGAATAGGTTAACATTAACTCATTGTGAAATGATACGTATTAGATTTCATTCACATGTATTTAGAATCTGTTAGAATAAACAAATTGAATTACCTTTATACCTTAATTAGAATAGTATGTAAACTATTTCTTGAATTTATCCAAACAATAGATTCTACTTGTCGTACTTGTAATAATAACGAATCTTCTAGATATCAATGTGCTACACGCTGATTGGTTGACACGGAAGCAATGCACTCTACATTATACATCTAGATCTACATATTTATGGAATATTGAATTATTCTTTTAATAATTTATTGTGTATTATACACTTGTATAACTAGATCAAACTGTTGAATATTTATTTATTTAATGATATAAACTAAAATATATTATTATTAATGAAAGAAGTATATATTACATTCATGGCTATTGTATCGATACATCGATCAATATTATAGGGAAATTACTATTAATGAAACTAGAAAAAAGGCGCGTAAGATTTAAATGCTTAAGTAGAATTATTATGATTAGAAAAGGTGCTCCTATGTCAATACTTTAATAATTTTATTACTCTTATATATTATTTATGAAACATATTATTTATAAATGTTGAAATGTCAAAGTGAAAATGTAAAAATACGAAATTGGTAATATATTTAAAAAATGAACATTTCAATTATCGTAATTAAGAAATTCAATTTATTATTAATTTATCGTATTTTTCAATATTTCTTCTGTACAAATAATTTCCTGCATTGTGATAATTTTTCATTTTCATTAACGTGACATGCCTCGCATTATTTCGAACTAAAATTTGAAATGTGTTGCGAATCCCTTAAAATAATTCCATCTAAAATATAATAAGATCGAAGTTTTACCAAATTACAAAGCCCTTAATGCTCTGTCCGTGATTTATGATGTACGTGGGTGTGTACAAAGGAACGAGCACGTGCAAATTCGATGCTTGTGCTTAACGGTAACGACACGCCACGCGACGCGACCGATCTGGTCTTTTGGAACCATGAAAGCTCATGTTTGTGTCTGTTTGACAAGCGGTCAAGCCACTTTGTCACGTGTGCGACGTGTTCACGTTAAATAATGCCGACCCGGGGTTACGCGCCCGATCTCATTGATATTCCATTTATAAGGAGCGCGAGCAAATACCATCAATACTTGCAAGTAGGCGCCGTGCAGCAATGATCACTACGTACTTTCTATTCCTTTGTAAATTCAATCCATTGCTTTGTTATATCCTATTTTTATATCGTTCTCGCGGTACAGGATCAAATGTTTCTATTCCAGACGTTTTCACATGTATTGATGTATACTAGGTTCGAACAAATTATAGGAACTATGGAGAAACAATTCACGTTATGAAACAATGATAACAAATTGTGAAGTAATAAATTAAAATAATTAAGTATTGTGTTAAAATGTATTTTAACAAGATGGAGCGTAATGTTGCATTTTACGATTAATAAATATTTATTTGCATAGTATGGATTTTTCTCTTTCTGGAGATATCTCGGTCAAAGGCAGAGTTTTTAAACTCCGAAGAGATACTCCACGAAGCGAATATGACACTCACCAAATTTACGTCCGTGAACTCTGGTGAACTCCTGAACTCGTTGTCTTATCTTTTCTTTACGGACAATAACAGAGGAATGTCATCCATCGTTGTACATATCATTGCTCACCGGTTATGTCTTCAGCTTACGGGACTTTAGGACACACTCCTGTCTCTTTTTGCATTGCAAATTATTCAACCCGCAATTTAAACGCCCTCGCAATTGAATTAAAATCCAGGCACAAAATGGTAAGGTGCTGTTTCCGTTATAAGCTGAGTTTCATTTGCTTTATAATATAAACGACTTTTGTTAATTTTAACGATGTTATCGTAACATAAATTTACGTATTTATGTTAGTTTTATCAAAAATATGATATGGGTGTAAATGTCAAGAGAGAAAAAAAAATATTGCCACTTTCTTAGCAGAGCGTGGTTTCGATCCACGGACCTCTGGGTTATGGGCCCAGCACGCTTCCACTGCGCCACTCTGCTCTTGAGCATAAAACTATATAAAAACAATTAAATAGTACAAATATGAAAAAAAATGTAAATTTTAAAAAATAAATATCACAATAGAAATATATATACAATCATTCACATGATCGTGTTGTTCTTTAATATACTCGAAAGTCAAAAAACTTTTCTAAGGTAGAATTTAATGAAACAACCATATCGTATGACTCAATATTTATTTTGTAAATAATATATCTTCTATAAGTTTATGCTTTTCCAGCAAAGACTCAAACTTCATCATCGTTATAAATTATAAATTCAAATATTTATTCAGATCTTTTATTTGTAATATTTGTGTCCTTGCCTTCCACGAGATTCAGAAGATTTATTCGTCTCGCAAGAAACAATTAAGATCTAAGAAATAATGTTTGCGTGATTGGAAACGACTTTGTTAAGATGCTACCTGTGTATACCCTAAAGCAAGTAACCTAAACGGTGCAACGTAGATCAACCACCTGGGTCGAAATATGGAGAGATTGCAGCGGATGCAAATAAGTATCTTCAGTCGATCCAGGTGCACTCTCCTTTTAAGATCAGTAATAATCTTAAACTAGCCTCTACCTATACAATGCCGAGCCACGTGCTTCAGTTCAAGTCATGGATTTACATTATTACTAGTCTACACCATTTTCTAAAGACAAAATAGATACGACATTATTATTTGAATCTTCGTGTCTTTCGTGTACATCTTCGTATAGAATGCGCGCGCAGTAATTTCATTTGGTACAGATTACAGCGCCACTCGAACGATGAAATACGCAATTATATGAATTGCGATTCTCGAACGTAATCGATATTTCTCGCGAACAATTCACAGTATTGTGTCGTGACTGTGTGTAACGTAGAAACGTACATTTTGACTGGAAAACACAACAAGAAGACACATTATCCAGAAATTGTCAGGTAAAGATTATACTCAATAGCTCCTAGTAATAAATACAACACGATTTAAAACAACGTGTGCATTATTAATAAGAATTATACATACATATTCAATCTAATTGTCAATATTCATTAGAAATGAACAAGCGTAATATTCTTATAAAAGACTTCATAAAAAATATGAATCCGCATAAACAGTGAGATGTTACATATAGATATTTATATATAAATGTGTATAATTAAATATTCTCGTAAAATATCCTGCTTTTCCATAAATCAGTCGAATGCTATTCGTGCACAGCCAAGACTGTGCCCCCACCCCATCAAATTCGTTAGCGACGCGAACCTGTTGCGCAGGAGATAGTTTTGAATCAAAAATCATGGCGTCAAGATGTATCATCAGGCGTCACGTTTATTAATTAATTAATTAGTTGCGTAATAGTTGCGTAATCATCAGAATAATACTATAATAATTCATATTTTATTCAAGATTCTTCTCCTGTTCTCTGGAAAGGATTTAATACTGCTTTAAAAGCTAAGGATGTAAGTAACCTCTATGTTTATTGTTATTAATTAAACAATAAGATCTAATTGTAAATTTGACAAGTTTTAATTTTCCATTCTTGAATTGAATGTTGTTTACTATTAAAATTTCATATTTAAAAAAGAGATTCTTTCATTATTTCAAACTTGCTAAAGAATTGACGCTATGTGTAATATTGTGCGTTTCGTTTTAGCTTTCAGTTTCTCCATGGAATGACGAACTTGACAATAACTTCCCTTGCGCTACAAGTACATTGATAACATCTTCGCATCTAATGGTGAGTCGCATGTACTTTCAATATTGAAATAACACTTGAATCCTCCCCAAATTCTTTATTGATCTCTATTTAACAAAAATTTCACCAGAGGTAATGTAATGTCTTTCGACATTCCGTTCTTGCAAACGACAGTGCTCTCGATATGCATATAACTAACGAGAAAGAAAATACTGTCCAATTTTTCTGGCTTTGCATGAGGTAGAAGCTTATACATTGAGATAACTGTAGGCACTCGCGAGTAGTGGCAGGCTCTCTATCGGCCGCGATAGGATCACGTTTTAATTTAATGTAACCCTGTCCGACCATAGCCTGTTATAACCGCGTATCCGTGTGCACGGCTGCATCTCGCATGGACACGTTTCGATTCCGCGATCGTTTCAAGCCTCCATAAAGCGTTGGACAAGTACATAAAGCGTAACAAAGTAAGACGCGCGTGCGTGGCGAGCTGGTGACTCCCCCGATGCAGTTCCTGGTGACGTCTGACTAAGCGTTCTATTTCGACGCACCCTCAGAGGCCGTGTGAGTAATCCCCGGACCACATATATCCGCGCAGGTGGAACTCGTTCGAGGATTCTGCGAGTTTTGGATAGATGGCCGAAAAGTCATGTTCATGCGTGGCCCACCCTATAATTATCGTCCCGATATTATTAACCACTTTCTGCCGTTCCCATTTTGGCGTTACCATGCTACTAACTGGTACGCTAAGCGATAAGGGACTGGGCAAAATATTCATGTCAGTTGATTGATGTTAACGCCTGCGAGCATTTGAGATATTATTTATAACGGTTGGTTATTCATAGTCGTCGCAATTGCAGTTGATTTATTGACAAGATAGTCCTATTGACAATGCGCACACGGAGATTTGAGACGATGAAACTTGTAGTAAATGGGCTACGAATTTAGATGATTCTGTTAAAGTTTGATTGTTTCCACTTGTCTCTCGGGATGTTCCACGCTCAATTTCCAGTTATTTCCTATGCAAATTCGATCACGTGACAGTCGAATCATTTATCAGTACTTAATTGACAACATCCGACAAATAGATTAGTCATTTTGTTAATACGCTGATATCTAAATATCTAAATAATGAAATTAAATCGAAAGGATTTCACAAGTTAAATAGACATAGAATTTTTGGAGAAAAATTTCTCACAACTTCATTACTTTTGTAAAAGATTGACAAACTGAGAATTATAAAAATAAAAAGTTCAGTTGTTATACATTTGTTTCGATAACTTCTACAATTATACAACGATTATTCATCAAGGTTTTCCTGACTGAGAGCTTCAAGCGTTAATCATTAATCATTCCGTAGAACAGAGATCCGTACAGCAAGGTATAACCGGATCCTCAAGTCTTTCAGATTTTGTGTAATTAATTTATCATTTCGTAAATCATGTAGGCGGTGATTTTTCGTGGCAGGTCGTTAATATTATTCGCAAAGTGTTACGACCGGAGACGGCAACCGGTGTCTACGCCGGAACTAAAGTCCAGTTTCCAACTGGAACAGAGGGAAACGTTAATAATGTTATTTTCCCTCTCACAGAATAAATGACAAGATGTTCATAATCTATTCTAGATCCAATGTATTTGCTTGCAACGTAATTTCTACTTCACTGCAACCTAACATTTCTTTGCAAGAGATCTTCAAATTGTTCCTCTTTCGTCTATTCGTTTCAAACTAAATATAAAGATAAAAAGTTTTTACAAATCAAATACATGTACATATATCGAAAGCATAATTTTTCGCAAAAATTAGTATTTATACTTTATTCCTTTTCCTCGCAACATGCACAATTCAATTATTGATATTTAATTGCACAACGACGTTCTGCTAACGTTTAATAAACATCTCTTAATAACGATCTGCGATGCAGAGCGTTTAATCAAGATCGCGACTTTATCCAAACAAGCATATCTATGCCTATTCCATTCCAGTTCATCTTCGTAATGCAATGCAAGCACAATGCTCGATTACTCAAACACACACTCCGCGCGACCTTGCTCGCCATTATGCGCGCGTACGAACATTTGTATTATCCCGAAAAAAAATCGGTCCCTTGACTGGTCGGGTGTTATCTCGCTCCGCGGAGCATTAAATCAAAGTGCATACTCTTGTATGGGTGCAACGCGTGGAATACGAGGCTGCAGTTGGGTGTGATTCGACGGTGCACTTAACAAGTCGCCCACGTGGCTCGCATCGATCCTGGCCACTCCGAGTTCGTATACGCGCCGATGCGCTCTTCTCTGTACGCTTACTCGCGCGCGTTTGCATTCGTGTGCAGTGCGCGAGCATGCGAAATGGAGTGCATTAGAAGAGCGGCACACCGCGTCTCACGTCACTCCTTTAATGCAAATTCGAACGGTGGCCGTAACAGAAAAAGGAATCCACGCGCGATACCAAACGCGGACGAACGTCGATGCACGTAAATGGTCACCGCGGAAAATTCTGAAACGCACTCTGCTCGTTCGCTGCACGCTGAAGGATGTGGCAGTAACCTCGTAAAAGGGATTCCCCCTCACGTGCACGCGGACCTTGCACGACGGAGAAAGTTCCTTGAAACGAATTAACATTCCGGTTTTTACCCGATGCTCGATTATACTTTTAGGTGGAGGGAAAATAGTTTTCTCTGGTTCAATTGTTTCTCCCATGGTACTCCTGGGATTCGTTAGACGAACGGGGTATATCATTGCACACGTAAGATGTAATTACGATACCATTTCCAATCAGCCGCTTATTAATCGTCGTGGGTAGGATCGTACAATATTGTACGTGTGCAATTCAGGCAGAGTTACTCAACGGTTACGGCATCGTAATGGACGCGGTTGCATAACGTATTACGATATTGCTTCTTACATTTTGGTGTTACGCGTGTGCATACACTCACGCGTACGAAACTTATTTGCAATTTGCGCATTTACGTGCACGGGGATACGGATTAAATCGATTTCATTTAGACCTTTTCATGTAGAAGATTATTACAGCGCAGCGTAACGTATTATTTTTCGTCGACCCACTTTATCGTACTTTATGCATGGTAAAGAAAGAAAATGAACGAAGGTAATGCTCAAGGGCACTTTCCAATTTTTTCGCACGTCATACTGGCATACTCTTCGTTAATTTCTCAAATATGTGCGAGTATTAACGATCCGAGCTGGTTACGCCGTGCACTCGTGGTTTTTTTAAATCGCGTTACTTCGAAAAGGTGCAAGAAGTAGCGGCTCGATTAAAACGGTAGGTGGAACGGTCAACTTGTCAAGCGTGTACGTTTTTCCTTGCTTTTCGCAGAAATTTCTCGGCGCGAGGAACTGTTTGCATGGCAAGAATTCGTGCTGGAGTATCAATTAACGAAACTAAAGTGCTGCAAGTTTCGAGACGTTAAGAAGGATCGAAGTAAGATCCAAACAACACATACCGAAAAATTAATTTTGCATTCTTCCCTCCGTCTTGTTGAATTCTACGACTTTCATGGAATCAATGAATATTGAACGCCATTTATAAAAGTGCGAGGGTAAAAAATGATATCGTAAAAATTGGAACAGTCGATCAGCGTGACTGTTCACTTACTCAATTTATTATCCAACGTTGATTCCTGGAAACGTGACGAATTGTTACATCACGAGATACTCGCCGAAAGAGGGTAACTGTCGGAGGGGGGCCGGTAAGAAACTGCGAATATGCAAATTTCGTGACACTTAACGAGATGCGGGAATGTGTTGGCCGGATCGCTTTCATCGGCAATGCGACGGGAATCGAGAATAAGCGAAGCCTCGTCGTGTTATGAGATCACTTTCGTTAGACTTTCTTCGAGACAATTTTTTGCCGTTTGTCCGCAAGGCAGAGACGTACAATAATACAGGGCACACGTGTATTCAACGTCGGTCTAAGTGCGTCGACGAGGATATTCGTTTCCCGATAGAAAGTCTGAATCGAAAATCACGACGGAGGATGAATTACGATGCTGCGTGCGTAAAACTCGTCGGCCGAGCGACGAGGATCGAGGGGACGATTGCCATTTATCGAGCTGCCGGTTCGTTAGTCCTTTTTCCGAGATCAAAATGCACGAGAGGAGACGCGCGGTTCGCTTAGAATGACAAATGAATTCGGTATCGAACGATGCGCAAATGCGTGGCACGGCTCTTGTGTGCGAGCGAGCGCGGCGAACGACGTGATTTTAAACGCGCCGCCGTTTTCTTGCTTCCTTTAACACCGGCCAGATTGGGAAACGGGAAATTAAATCGCGCCTCCGAGAATTATAAAGGATTCGTTCGATGATACTGTCCTCGCCGCTGTCGTGCCGGCTTTCTTTTTACAACGATTGCGAAATTACACCTTTCTTTCGGGATAACGGTTCCACAACCGGGCCCATGTACGCTGGTTCCATTAAGCTTAATGAGTATCTAGCCATAAACAGTGACTCAACGTTAACGTGAACGCGCTTACGTTTTTAATAACAGGAATCTTATTGACGAAGGAGGCACGGTTCTGGAAAACGATCTCCTCGCGATTCTTGTCCGGCAGGATAATAAAACGGTCGGCGTACACACGTGTTGAAAGGATAAAGACGAGTTGAATTAGAGCGACGAGCTATGGTGGAATCATAGGACTCGGAGAAAGATCGAGAAAGTGAACGAATTTAGCCGGAAGACAACAAAGTTCGTTCAAAAATTTCTCCTCGTGGAATCCAGCGGGGAAAGTATAAAATATAGTTATATATGTATAACAGAATACTCGCTAGAAAAGGAATGCCTCGAACTCGAGCACACCGTTGCGTTCCGATGACGCTTATTTTTTTTTTCACAGAAAATAGTTTGAGACTATCTTGCATCGACTTCAGGTCGTTAATAATTACATGCCCCCGCGGCGAGCCATAAAAACCGCTAGACACCTGGTACAGGATCGTGTTTAAATTCGCGAAAGTCGTACTGCAACGAACCTTATTCCTTCGTACGGTGATTCCTGGAAGTTCATACTCGATAGGCAGGTGACTGACAACCCGTAGGCAACTTTAATTTTATTTTCAATTTTATCTGTTTGAAACCATCAATCGAACGGAATGAAAAGGCAGCACCACTTCTCAGTAATTCGAATAAATTGATTTGTAGTGCAAAACTTTTGCACTTTCATACATGAAACCTATACGTTTTTTTTTCTCGTCTGATAAAAATGGTCTTCTTGTCGCTGCAAAGCCACCAATTTTCGGAAATCCGAAGTACGACAACGACGCAATGTCCGGTGCAAGATGGCCACGGATCTTTTTGCCAGGTCAGAACGTAAAGACCATATTCTACGTGGCGTGGTTACATTCCCCTTGCAATTAAAGCAATTAGTGTGACGGTGGGGAAAAAACGGCTGAAAAATCCTAGTAGGTACACGATGCTCGACATTCTCGTTTCTTTCTGTCGTTCCTCGGCCGCTATATCCTCCGAGAAGCTCTTCTAACCCTCGGTGATGCTCAGCTAAGAGCAAAGAGAGGAATACGCCGGTGTCCTTTATTTTCAGTTGCCAAGGAGGAGATTCTGAGACGTACGTATCGCGTGCCTTCGGGAAGGACGAGCTCCGAGTGAAACAAAGGGTCCAGATGGTCGAGGGGGGCCCCACCATCTTCCTGGTTGTAATTTAAAGCGAGAGCCCCACAGGCACAGAGATGTAGTCTCTCCTCCGGGATAATTTCGACCCCTCCTCGACTATGCGCGCATATATACATCTGGCTCGCCTTTCACCCTTGTCTTCCTTTCTCGAAACGTCTCTCCGCGCCTGCGCACGTATACGCGTGGCTCTCGATATTTTCGACGTTACTGATTGTTTGCAGAGACATACGAGCGCCCGACCAAACACCGGATAAAACACAGCTAGTATATTTTCATTTACATTACTATGGCGCGAAAGAAGTTACGAGTATCACTCCTTTAACGGATGTTCCTGGAAACGGGATGCTCGTGCCCGTACGAAAGCTCGAAGAAACTCTTTGATGTGCGACGTTTCTACTTTTTCGAACGTTTCGGCTCGCTGCAGTAGTTAACGTTGAATCTGTGTTTCATTTTTAGAATACAACTTTGCAAACGAACGATCTATACGGGGAAGGGGAGGGGGGACGAGATACGTCGTAACGAAAGTATGACGAAAGTGTCGTAAATGATACGAGTTCGCTAAATTTTAAATGGGTATCGATCGATTTCATCGATTTCACGTCGGTGTGCTTACGGTTCCTTTGGACGGGCCACTTGGCCAAGTAAATTCATGCAGAACGAAACTGTAATCTTCGAATGTGGCGTTAAATCCTTTATGACCGACGCTGTATATACCGAAAATTTTACACGAATCAGGAATAACGGCGAAATTTGATGATGCCCGATCGTATCGATTTTCATGACTCGCGAAACGTTCGAATACAAAGCAGCGTCAAATAATCTCGTACGGCCAACAAAGGCTCGTAAGAACCGCGGCGAAGGTGGATTATCCATCCTCTCTTGCCGGGATAATGATCTGCGGCGGCGTGGCAGGATCTGCTGAATATATATTAATGCTCGTCGTTTTTTCGATCGTGTAGATAATAGCGGGTTTCGCCGACCCATGTGTTGGGACGGCGAGAAACACCGAACACACGGGAGGGTGGGAGAGGAGGAGGAAGAGGAGAAAAACGAGGCGGAAAAAGGCAGGTAGGAAAAACAAAAATTGCGTCGTTCGGAACACGGGAGCTCTTTTCAACCTAAACTCCGGAGAGTCCCTCTCGACCACGGGAAGAATGTTTAATTGCTCCGTGTGGCGAGAGAAATTACAAGCGGCGAGCCAGTGATCTCCTTTCGGTTGTTATCTGCGATACGCTTAGGAGGGCCACCGTTATCGGGTCGCGTGTTTACCAGGCCACAAAATATCCACCTGTTAGACAAACAACCAGATAACCTGATTCCATGCATTCCCGGTGCAGTCTTCTCGTCTGGTTTACATTGCCGCGTAGATCTTTCACGATACCGAGGTACCGAGCACGCCGCAGGAGAGCGTTAAATCTTTTTTTCGTAATTTTACCTGAAACCTTTCAGGCATCCACCAGCTTTCTAGGCTTCTATTTCTTCTCCTCCTTCTTCACCGTTCATCTTTCGTTCGACGAAAAATCGAGTTACATAGGGACGAACGATCGCTAACGATTTGCATCTTTGCGTTGCATTATCGAGGGTAGTAGGCAGTATCGTGGTACGATGATTTGACAAGTGAAATCTCAATAAACGTGCGCTAATGAGGTTAACAGATCAAAGATTAGGTTATCGCAATGGTTTTTCTCTCTCCTTCTCTCTCTTTTGGTTTCAACGATTATCATAAACAGATTCGCGCTTCCTCCCCGTGACAAATAAGAAACGTTTAATGGGATAATAACGCGACTCGACAAAGATGTAGTGACATTACAACGATGCATATAATACGTCTCGTTGCAATGAATTTTCCAGAAGCCGTTTAATCGCCACGTTCGTCGTAATGGGCTAATAGAACGTCAAAGAGATTCCTCAACGACGCACCACGTCTTTGAACCATCTGTTACCGGTTCTTGCGTGTAACACGCGGTAAAAGATACTAGTTAATTATACAGAGATGCATCGTAATTATCGACCATTTCGTTTACATACGCTGTGTGTATTTTCTACAGTCACGTATGAGATGGTGCGAACGCCAGGAACGTTTTTGGCCAAAATATCGCATTCGATCCGAACTCGCCTTTATTTGAGTCAGATTTTAATGAACTCACGTTAAATACGACTTGCGTGGCTGCCACCCATTATACTCAATTTACTTGCGGCATTTTAAAAAGAATTTCATTTGGAAGATAATATTCATCGAAGTACAAGTTAGCATTAGTTGCAGTTAGCAAAAATGAATACGAAAGGAGATATTAATGTGATTGCGGTTATCGAGAGTTATAGTTCCTGCGGTACTTAATTACAGATTATCACGATTTTTGTTATTACATTTGTTATTATATTTCTCGTAGTTTCAATTAGATGAAACTGGCGGAGCAAATGGATACAAAGTCGACGATAAAATGTAATAATGAACTTCCACGGTAGTTCATAAAAAAAGTATTATTAACCTACGTGGTTTGGTATTGGTTTCCATTTCTTTTTCGTCTAAATGTGGCACGAGCCAAACGCAGTCATTAAAGACCACGATGATACAAGACAGCCCGAGTTTCACAGCAGTAAAAATATTTAGGTTTTACTCCGTTCGCATCCCTCTGTTCGCTCGATTCATCCAGATGTTCGAAACAGCATCCTTTTTTTTTTTTACTTCGTAGAATCATTCTTTCGATCATTAGTCTTTTCTTACTTGCAGTTAAATTTAGAAAATTAAAAAAATAAATAACCTTGCTGCGTAATTACTTTGTAATTGTCAGTTCCGAATATCACGCTTGTAAAGACCAGGTAAATGTTGCAACAAATCTGCACGAGTGCAGAGGTCGGTAGCATTTGCATTAAAAATTCAAAATACATCGATCATGCACCACGCATTAAACGCGAGTACACGGGATTTCAACATTTTCGCCGAGACGTTTGCACGTTTGATGCCTAGTGTCTTCGACAATTTTCACCGACAAACCTGGAGGACAACGATGACATTATGTACTTTCTATTTCCCATCGACTTTCGAGTTTTCTTACCAGCTCCAGCCTATGTAACGTGTCTGAATGTTTGAACGTGTCGTTACTCATTCCCTTTTTCCGCGCAAGGAACGCCCTATATCGGTGCGTGGAATTGCTAATAAATCCAACGTTGATCGTTCAATCTCGGCAACATCCTGACCTTGACTATTTCTCCCATCCTAGACGGCACTTAATCTGCAAGGAACACGCCGCTCGCTTACTCTGTTATTAAAGAAATAGAGTAGCATCGCTTTATTTTGCTACCGGTTTCTTCCGACGTAATTTCACAGCCTTCGAACTGATACAAGTTCGTGAGCTGAATGGAAATGAGGTGTTTCAGTGAGGTTCACGTCGTTCCTCAATCCTTTTATGAAAACGTCAATTCTATCTCTGCAGCTGAAATACATGAAAATTGCATAAAGAAATTTCGTTGAATTTTATTTATTATAGCGTCATTCGGTGTCTGCAGAGATATATTTTGCTACGATGTAGTCAAGTGAACCTGTTATTAAATGTAAAAGCCTTCGAAGAAAAAAGGCGATGAATCTACAATATTTAATACAGAAACAATGTAACTAATACCACAACGATCAATACTTAAAAAAAAGGGAGTATACATATATCTGCGCAGGTAATCCGAAAATCCAAGAATTACTAATATTAATTTTCCCTGATCTTGTGATCTTTGTACACTGCAGATAATTGCATTCATACGAATTGATGAACACGCAATAGACGTTTGACGCGAAATTTACATAAGTTTGATAAGTAGAACAAGGAAAAAAAAAAGAAATCTAGTTGCATCGAATGAAATCGGAGTAACACGTGAGGTCGAAAGAGCGAAGTTCTATGCCACTATCAGTCGCATAGCAATCGTTTCCTGTGCGTTATATGTCTATCACTATCAATACCAGATTCCCGTTTTTTTAAGAATATGAAAGAATATCTACACTGGCCTGTGTCCAGCGATTCTGATCAAGTTCGTCGTCGTAGAGGTCGCGAGTTTCCAAATCTAGCAGAGAATTCGATCGCTTGCGTAAGAGGAGGAACGTGCCGATGCATTGTGCGTTATCATCGGCCCGATCCCGAGGGAGGCTCTTTAATTCCAGCACGAAAACAGAAACGCTGGTACGGCCTCGACCCGAGCAAAAGTTTGTCGAGGTTGCCAAGCCTGAGGGCAGCCTTCTATCACTATTTTCTTCCCCCTTGCTTCCTTTCTTCTCCCTCTTTGTCCGCGGCGAATGTTCGACTCAGGACTCGAGAAAGGTCGATGCTAGCCGGAGGTAGTCGACTGGCGTCGAACACTCGCGTCGAGAGCCGAGCGCAGAGGCTGCGGAACGAGCAGCTAGCAATCGAACAGCATCGTCAGTCCCTGACGGTGAGCCGGTTCAGTCGGTCTTTTTCCATCGTCTGGCAGTCCGTTGTTCGCAACGCTCGTCCCAGTTGGTGGCTGCGTACTCCTCAACTTCTTTTTTCCTCTCTTTCTCTCTTTTTCCCCTTTCTTTCTCTTTATCGCGTGCGTGCGTGCGCGCGCGCGCGATTTCTTTTTCTGCTCGCTGGCACTCACGTCGAGCAAGAGTCCACCGGTTCAGTGTTGTACCGTTTGAAAAGCCCGCTCGTGCTCCAGACGGATAACACGCGCGTTATCCGAAGGACGAACAATTAGTAGTGCAGTACGATTTGTTGGTGGACAAGCTTCTCATCCTCGAGCACCGGGCTGTTCCGTTTGTGGATTTCTACTCTCTGCCTCCCTGTGGATTACTCGACGTCCCGCGACGGGAACTTCTCTCAAAGGTAGGACGACTACTTTCGATACGTATCGAGGATTTGCTCCGATTTTATAGACATCGTCCTTCTTCTTCTTCTTCTTCTTCTTCTTTTTCTTCTCTCTGTCTGTTGTGAGAATTGCATCGCAAGCAAAATCTTTACGTTGATGAAACGTCGCGACACGGCGAGGTCGGCGAAGACCTTGAATAAAACGTGTTCCCGAGCGCTTCTTACCTCGGCTGTCGGGTTCAAAACGTGTGCGCACGTAATTGAGGTTACTACGATCGTTTCTAAAACGGCGTAATTACGACGCGAGCGCTGTGGCAGCTCGGCCGACCGAATCGGACCTTGAAGACCAGAATCGTAGAAACGAAGCTCCTCGATGTGGCTGTTTAATTGATCGTAGATTACCGGGCTAAATTGCATTCGGATTGCATTGGAATTGCACGCCAGTTCCCTACGGCGTGCCAGCCGTGTAATTTGTCTTGCATCTTAAAATCGAACGTTCTACGTAGAACGTCTGGGAAACCAGTTTACGGCTTGACCGATTTCAAATTCGACCGATCGCCTCTACGGTGGAACGTGTATTTTTTCTAAAATACCGGTCGCTCAGCGGCGCGCTCGAAGCATCGACGTTTCCACCGTTCCAGTGGATCGAGTTTAATCTTCTTGCCCGTAAAATAGAACCGACTTGGGACCCGGGTTGCTAATGGACTCGCGATTTAGAGAGGCGCGGAGAAGGTTAAAGCTTTTGTAGCCAATGCCGGAAATAGAAGTTATATTTATCGATCGGCCCTCGTGCACAGAGCATTCGTACTAAGTGGCCACGCAGCGATCCCGATCACAGCCTGTGATCTGTAATTGATGGCCGTTTAAATCGCAAGGCAAGACGTCGCCGGAGTCCTTCTAGAACGCGTAAATAGTCGACTTTGCTAAGCTCACTAGCCCTTTGTGAAGCTCCGCCAGCTTTCCCTCTCTCTCTCTCTCTCTCTCTCTCTCTCTTTCGTATCGTATGAAATTTTCTCCTTAAGTACGTGTTGACACTTATACGACGAGTTCCCTCGAGATTCGAAATTACGCGGAATGTTAGAGCCGACTGGCCGATCGGCCAAATCGCATCCACCGTCTATTCGCGATACATTTAGTGTCGCTTGGACACTTTTCAACGGGATATTGTTTATATTTTCTTACGATTACTCGTGCAATTCGGACAGCCAGATACGCGTACTGTTTGCCTGTTCGGCGGCTCGCTGAATTTATTTCGTTATTATTTCGAGGAAGGAAACGGCGAGGATGTTTTCGTTGAGCGAGACAGTAGTTTATTAGCGTCGCTTGCGTCCATTTTCTATCCGTGTCACCCTGTATTTCACCATTTTGACTCCCCCCGTCCGTGATAAATTCTATCTCTGATTATTTTTTTATCTGATTATTTTTATTTTTTTTTACATACAGCGGTTGCTGCAGCTGTTTCAATTGTCGCACACACGCGATCCGTATCAACGTTGTTATCCTAATGTTTACCTCGATCGTCTATCATTTGTCGACATTCGGACAGGTTCAGGTTGGAGCTGCTTGTTTACGATTCACATTAACCTATCGTGGCACGGTGACAACGAAAAATTTTCGGAGTTCGAAATAGCTGGCGGTAGCCTCTGGACATGAGTCATTTATAACCGGCGATGAAATGTCGTATTCGTAGAGATAGTTATGTTCTAATTTTGTCCACACAGCTGGTACAAAATTATTTCCCTTAATACGTCGAAGAGGCAGGAGAGTTCAAATTTAAGCACCCAGGGCAAACGAATTTAATTATTTCGCCAAGACGCATTAATCGACACGAATTGAATATATGTTTTCTATTTTCAAACAGAGCCATTAGAAAAATTTTTTCGTACCGAAAAAAATTTTTAATGGACAAACTTGCCAATTTCTGCGACCATTGTTAATTTAATGCCTGTCACATGTTCGAGCGGAAATTCCTCGCGATCATTTTAATCGCGTACAAATTGAAACAGTAGCAGACGCTCGTCGATAAGTTATCGAGACTCGTTCTGGAGACCGGAGCTCAACGTCCTCTTTGGCATTTAAATTCATCTGTTTGTCGGCCACGGTAAACCAAAGCGGACAACAGTTACTTGTTTGACCGAGTCTTGCGTATCCACTTGTTAGCCATGAGTGTCGCGTGGTAAACACCATTTGAATTGTCGCGCAAATGCGAACGTTCCGCGGGAGACAAGCGGTCTAAAACTAGTAACACAGCTGAGACTTTCTGACTCCCCGCGAATGATTCAGAAGATGTTTCGTAGGGCACCCCACGTAGTCACCCTCTGACTAATCCTCAAATAAAATCCAAGAAACGTCCTCAGCGGCTACTGCCAATCGCGGCTTCCAGTTTGTAAATCATATATAAATTATAGAATAATACGTAGATCGCATAATTGAACTCGATCGCACGCACATTTTAATGTTTCTTTGAAATGGAAAAAAAGATTGTACAATAGCTTCAGAAATACGTACTTGATGAAATGTGTTTAAATTTTATTGGCAGTGTAATGAGACTCGACTATCCTGATTATATTAATGAAATGATACAAAGGTACAAGATATTTGTTGAGATTATAAAAGTATTTGAACAATTCTCTATGTTTAGTAGTATATAAAATCTCTATAGTATTATATGGTATTCTATATTGTATATTTAAGACAGCACCTATTATTAATATCTCGTAACTTCCGTGCACACAGTTTCAGATTGATAGTGGAATCTCATCTTAATGTCACTGTAATGTACATAAAAGTTTTCAGATACTTTCGCGAGCCACTGTTCGACAAGGTCTTTACTCTCGCGTGTTACCGCCGACGTCGGTGAAGCAATTTCAGTTTTTGCGAATATTTCCAACGGACGCTGCGACCGGTTTGAAATAGTCTATAGTTTAAAAATGGATCGTGACTAGCCTGTGGAAACAATTATTTAATCGAGCGACTCGGTCGAGGTACCGTTCAAAACGACTAATTTTAAACACAGCTCCGGCATTTTTTTTTTTTTAATCGTCATTCCGTACAATTCATTGGCAAGTCTTGCAACCAGATTGCGGTTTCCAGGGGAAACGCTGCCTCTCATTAAACTTTAATTCAACGAAACGCTTTTGTAATCTGTCAGCCTACGCCGGAGTCGTGAATATTTCTCGATCCAATATACCGTTCGCCGCTTGCAAGCAGCACCTCTCGGATAAGTGTTGTACACAACTTTGTAAATACATCTTTGCTTATTTGTTCGTTGTCCGTTGGACGTGTATCGTACAAAAAAATCGTTTTATATCGCTCCGCGTATTTTTCACGATATGGATACTGTGATGCACGTGTCTCGCCGATCCAAATTTAATTAAATATTCCATCCTAGCACGGTTGATTTACGTTCGACTAATTAGCATTGTGTCTTCCGTTTCTTATCCGCCGTGTGTTTCTCCCTGTATTAAAAACAGAGCCCCACTTAGCGTCGATCACTTAGCGAAGAAGGCTAATCAGCAATTTACGGTTATCAATAACTGTTCGAACGTTTGCAAAACAGGAATACGTGCAAGAATGTTGCAGAGCATCCTCCTCAATTAACCCCCCTCGCAGCGTAGAAATCCGTGACAACACGCGACGACCGGTTTACTCTGCAGACCGATCGTGAAAAACGTCCAAACAGAAACGAACCTTCCGCTACTCGAAACAAAAAAAACAAAAAAAAAAGAAAAAAGAAAAGGAAAATTCCAACCACGAATTTCTCCCTCTCCCTCCCCCACCCAAAAAAAAGAACCTGTTATTCTTCCGACTTTGCAAACCCAGCAGTGCGTCGATGCACCCTCGGTGCGGCGCAGGATAACAAAGGACGTTGGCTCGGCTTCCCTCGAATTTCGCCGGCTTGCGAATAATTTAAAAACTCGCCACGGCTCGCCTCGTAAATTCGCGAGTCTCCCCTGTCGTGTGCGCTCCGCGTCGACGGTCGAGAAGCGTCGAGGCGGAACCCGAGAGGGGCGAGCTCTGGAAACACGGTCGCGGGGGGTTCACGAAACGCGACGAAGATCGGTTTACCGTTGTCGTCGGTCGACTTGTGTTTGTTTGGAGCCCGATGGAAACCGGTCGCCCCGGCGTGGCGCGTTCACCGGTGTGTGGGTGAGACATGCGTACGAACCATACATGCGTGCGTGCGTACGAGCTGAAGAGGCAGAGAGAAGGCGAAGAGCCTTGCCGGAGGAGATGAAACGAGGGAGACGCGCAACAGCCGACGTTTCGAGTGCCGTTACAACGTCCGAGAGAACTCTCGATAAACCTGAACCGCGCTACGCTGCTGCATCTCCATCGAGCGCGGCATTAAGACGACGAAGCTATCCGTGGATGGATGGATGGATGGATGGATGGATGGATGGAAAACAGGATTCCTCGTGACGCGGGCGAAAGAGTATCGTCGGCAGTCGCAGCGAGAACATTGGCCTCTGTTTCTTCCGCGCGTTGTACCGACTCGTTGTTGAGCACCCGCGAGATCGTCGTATTCGTCGTATTCGTCGAGTCTGCTGCTTTAACGATTAATTGCCGTTGGCTTGGAGTTTCCACGCTCCTCTTCGACCGTGGAACTGGTACTCGAAAAGGGTTTTCGTTCTTGATTCTTGAGTGGTCGGTATGCGCCTGGTGCAAGTACCTCGGACGGACTCACATGAGAGGGCTCTAATGTGGCTTGATTAGCGAGTGTGTACGGTATTGTGAAAGCTACAGGGTAAACATTAGTTACGTTTCCTGGTAAAGTGTCGAGTGGAATTTTCTGTGGACGTTGTAGGATCTTCAAGGATTCCCGGAGATCTTTCGAGCCGCGCCGTCGAGATTATCGGTCTAATCTTACGCAGAGGATCGCTCTTAATTTGAGGAATTCAACGTAGTTAATCTTCTTATTGCAACCGGGGCGTCTGGCGTTGCGAGCAGCATTTACGACACAATGGAGTGTTTGTTTCTTTCGGTTCTTTCGACGATTAAATATTGTTAGTTTAAGAAACGTGACTTTACAAAGTAAGCGTGCCTGTTTATGGAGAATGTTCCAGATCGTAAGAGCGAATTGATTAAATGACCCAACAAAACGCTTGACGATCGACAACAAAAAATAAATATTTTTTTTATGTCTGCATGTAAATACGATTTGCCGATTTTTATCGGTTTATTTTATTTTTAGCAACAATACTGTTTCCTCGATTTTGATTCAACACTGTATGAGAGAAAAGATTATTGTCGAAAGTATCCAGTAGTCGCTCAATTACAAAGTACAAAATCTAAATTTCAGAGAAGTGAGAAATGATCAAAAATTCCATCCCTTTCCATCAATTATACTTTTGTTTCTTGTTTAATCGAGAACGATCGTAGTATTCATTCGACGATAAACGCGCAGCATTATCTGATGTAAACTTTATGTAGTTGCAAAACGTTTCCACGTAGAGGTTGGCAATTTAACTCGGAAGCCATTTCGAAACTCTGTTGTTAACACATCTGGATGCAAAATTTCTACGTACTGAGAGGGATAAACATACAACATATTTCAACATTCGAAATTGTAATTCCTATACCTATAAAGTACATATAAATGTTGCTCCTAGTTACTTCATAACTAATGGCCTGCAATAATTCACATAAATCGAGTCCAGATTTTTCCACGAATGCCGACGATACTTCTTCATTCGTATCATCAACCTCGATCCATACCTTTTAACAGTTTTCAGTCAACGTTACTATATCACTCTTTGCATAACACCACGGAGATTATCTCATAACTCGTGCAATCGAAGTTGTATTATGTAGAACTATCCTGCAGATGCATGTAGTAAGTATTGATTGTGAAACAGCTTGATACTAGAACTCTGATTGGCTTAGCCTTTAATCTTTATAAAGGGACTAGAAACAATCCATGGTCTCGTGGATCCATCTTTCCGAGTGCGATAGATCATCGGATCAAACCGCTCTGTTCCAGAGCTTATCGATCCACGCAGGCGACTCCGGGGACGGTGCAGTTGCGAAAAATCGTTTGATCATGGCTCTGTTTTCTCTCACGGTTACCAATAGGTTGCATCCTGCGATTTATCGATCACGTGGTGAAAGTGACGCCGTTTGATACAAATTTAGAAAGCCGATCGTGCCGTCCTACGGTTTGCTCTGGTTGCCACGTGTATGTGTGTGTGTGTGTGTGTGTGTGTGTTCACGATACTGTGTGCGAATTTACAGACTATTTGCATGGAAAACGCATGCTGATGGCTAATTAAATCGAATCTGATGCTTATCGAACGTATCTTTCGACTGCCTCCGTGTCACTTTCTAATTGGACGTGTCGAACCGAATCGTTCTGAATCAAAATTTCTGCCACAACCATTTTCAGGAGATAGTTGCTAGTCGGGGAATATTCTACGCAACTTGTAGATCAATGTCGTAGAACAATTGTGCACTTTCCATTCGAATAGCCTACTTCTTACCGAGGCGAACGCATTTGAAAATCATGATGTTATTTCACAATTTTGCATATTATTGCTCTTACATACTTCTTTTGTACTTTTAGCTAGGATAAAAATGATAGTTTGAAGTGAACGACTAAATTTGTTCGAACTGTACGACTTGAATAATCATAATTCAACAGTACACGCCACTGAGTAACGAGAATCGAAAGCATTCTGTTTCGTTGATCATTCTAAATCTCGGTTAAATGTCGTTTCGTGCTTTCACCAGAGTCTGATTCCCATATTTGCGACCGATGATGCACCTTTGGATCCTCCTCCTGCTCGGTGAAAATATCAATTTCGCAACAATGGACACCGTGGCGAGTGCTCCGGTTCCACGGGGCGAACAAACGAACAGAGAAATCGATGGCTTTTTGCAGCCAGTCGTTACCAAGGAAGTAAGAGGTCAACGGTTCCACAGCCGCTTTTACGGCGATTACACTTTCTTCTTCGACGCGAGCCCTATCGGTTTAATAAATTCACTTAGCCTATTCTAAGTAGACCAGAAGAGGTCGACGCACCACGATGACCGTGCACCGCAACGCTATGAAAGAACGCACGTTTGCTTCTCTGCTTTGCGCCTCGTCGATGCTGCAAAAAGCTCGCCAACAGTTTGGTTACAAATTAATCGAAGGTAACAATTGTGACAGCTAGTTACACAATCAGTTTGAAGAGCAGCCTCTTCACCTGATGACAAAGCAAGTTGAATAGATTTCTAATTGGTGAGAATTTGAGAGTTGGTCGATGTTCAAGTTGGACGTTTACTCAGTTTCTGATTAGTAATCTGATAGTGCATGAACGATAGAATTCCATCAAATGATGAAAAATTGAATTTGCAAACGCGGAACGATGGAGTTGCGAATAATGTATATTTGGTCTGAACCGTTGTCCAGATTTACAAACGAACTCCGGTGAGGTGATTTGAATACATAGCCGGCGGACAATCTGCGAGCCACGCGACTCAAAATATTGTGCAAGTCCAGTAGTAGTCCAAGTCCGCGGACAAATATTTGCCTGCTTTTGTCTTCAGTTGGAATGGAAAACAGGAGACAGTGCTTGCAGAGAATTGTCTCTCAGTTTGGACAAACCGTATCAATCCGCTTGTATATACATGTTACGACAATGTTGCATCAGACAAAATAATAATAAAACAGATGTTGCGCTGTATCATCACCAATTTACCGGATCATGCTGTTTATACAAATTTATACTTTTATGAATAAAAAAAAAAAAATAGAATCTATTGAGATCTATCGGTAGTAAAATTGAGAATTTCACTCGTTAAACATTGCGAATATTTTATATCTTCTTTATTTTCGCCTTGAAATTTATCATACTAAAAGAGACTAGAATCTGCCTGAAAATTTGTCTTCATTTCAATAGCAATTTTAGTCTCTGTCATTCGAACTTCATGACGATGACACAATGACTGTCCCGGTGATTCATCAGCGTGAAGAACTCCTTATTTTCTCTGTATTTTTATTAATCGGATTTGCAAAAGATTGATCGCGGTAAATCGACGCGCAAGCTGATTTCGCCTTGAGATAATCCTCGTACGCGAGGACGAGTTTCGTTCGATCGATGCAACGATGAAATAATAAGAAAAGTATTTATTGCACTTGCTAAAGCCAGGAAATGGACGATTTGTTCGCTGTTGAACTTAAATATTTCATAGTGATTTTTGTTCAATTTTCGTAGCAATCTTCGTAATTTATTTCACAGCTAATTGACACGATTAACCACAAGTTGATTTACTTTTTAAATTTTTTTACTTTGAACAGTAAATTTTACATATATCGAAAGTAAGGAATTTAGCATAGAACGAATTGAGAAACGAAGCAAGACACGATTTCGAGCTCGATTCGAGTACAGTCGCAAATTGCTAGAATTTATTCATTCTCATGAAAGTTCGTCGTGTTCAGATGGTTAGGTTTTACACTGGGCAGATTTGCGACGGAAGACTATAGACTGATGTGACAGAAACTTGTCTATTGTTTTCGCCTTAGGCGCCACCGTAGGATTTACACCAAAGTCACGAGTTCGTTCATGCGAGTCTCAGACTCAGGTCTCTCTCTAAGCCTACGCGCTGAGCAGAAAGCTTGTCTGGAACATCCATTACGGCTCCGATATCAACGAGTCGATATATACCGTGTTCATTTCTGTCTCGGCGTACAAATTGAACGGTAATGAAATTGTAGAACGTGGAACACGAAAGCCCCTTGCAGCTTACCCTGCCGGATGATGTAACGCGTAAACCCGCTGTATCCGTTTCGCGATTTATTATCTCTAACGACAATGCCTCGCTTTCCTTTGTAACGTTACACTCGATAATGCTGCATAAAGTATTGGGATTTCGTACGCTGATGAAGGAAAATTAGTGGCACAGTTAACATACAATTCTTCATTATTAGTTAATTTTTTGATGAAGTTTAAATACATGCCTACTATGTCGAGATTGTTTCGATACCGATTTCGATTCGTAATTTAATTCTTCTTTTATAATGTGTTCGGCTGTGCTCCGAAAATTATTCTTGTATCAATTTCAAATCCTCTGCTAAAAAAATAGTTGACACGTAAAGCGACATATAGCGATGCCAATATTTTTGCTCATTAATGACGCCATAACTTTAGCTTTCCTTCTTTCATTAAGTGGCGTTCAAAACGATGAGGTGTTTCAATCGAACGTATTAATATCGAGAAAGCTGCCTCGTTCGTTTGGAGAAACTCGGTCACTCTTAATTACGAAAGACAAAGTGCCTACTTATACATATGCATACGTGTATCCTCTGTCGTCCGGTTTTGGTCGATTTGAGCGATCTCGATGACGATCGTCGGAGAAGCGAAACTCGACATTTTCACGATGCGAGAATGTAACCTGGTTTAAATCATTGACGGTAAAGAGACCGGAATATCTTTTGTGTCCGCGGAAACGTTGACTTTCGAACGATCCATTAAATTGCTCGATCTATCGTGATTTTCTCTGGAGCATTTCGAACGAACGGAATCGCTAGATGCACCTGACTGCATTTGTAATCTCGTCGAGGGGGGGAATCAATGGAAGTTTCATCGATCGTAATACCATCCACGTTTACTAATGTCCCCGACTTTCCAAGCCTAATGTTTCCAGTTTATTTATATAAAAATCGCCGTCGTGATTTCTGCTTCGACTGTTGCACAATTTCAGTATTACGACGTGAGATTTCGAATCATCGTGAAACCTGCGCAAAAAGATTTCACTTGACCCTGGACTTTATTTAATATTTCAAACAAAAATGGTTTCGGTTTGCTTCAAAATGATACGCTGGTATTCGAATATCTGCACTGTTAAATATTACGAAGCTCCTCGGTCTATTCTCGAACACCTGTCGTTTTACAATAACCGCAGTTGGAACGTTTACGTAACACGTATACGTATGTATACATTGTAGTACACGCACAGAATACATCTGTTCTTCTTCGTCTCGACCCTCTGTTCAGAATTTCACCAACGTCTATTCAGTCCGACTCGATTCTAAACGAAGAGAAATAAACAAACTCACTGGGTATAGAATGGGTGTAAAATTCTCGCTTAAAAAACTTTTAATTTTGGACTTTTCTGATTTCCATGTAAAGACTCGATTACAATTCACTTTCTTCTGGTTGAATATCTTTCCGATAATTGATGAATGCTTGTCAATTTGCTTTTGATCATTTTCGTGGGCGTGGACACGATACGAATGTGTTTTCAAGCGGCAAATTAACAAGATGCGGTTGAGAAAACTGTGAATAAAGAAGGCGTACGATGTCCTCGTTGTTACTGCAACGCAAGATTTTTTTTTCTCTCTCTCTCTCTCTGGCGTTTCTCTCGCTCGAGTAGACGTTTCTTTCGCATTGAGGTCTCTTGCCGCATTCTTTCGACTGTATCTTCCGGAACGAATGGCATCCAGACAGCTGCGGCATTCTCTCTAAAATTTGTATTTCGATCGCCAGCCCATTGTGTGCTGCGTATTTGTATGTCGCGTTTAAATAACGCGCATTGTGTTCAATGAAATTGGATAAATAGGGAATACCCTATAGATTTCAAAAAGAAAAAAAAAAAAGTGATAGTTATACATACTTTCATAATTTTAATTAATCTACCTGTTGCGTGCAACTTCGTTGACGCGCGTAATTAATCTTGGTATTATGGAAAAATAAGTTGAGTAACATTGGAAATTTAAACGAGAACCTTGTCGTTAGTTCGATCGTTTAAGCCTTAAGGTTCCATTAATTTCATTTCGTGTGAGTTGCAAGTATGGTGAAAATTGTTACAACACCTGGGGGAAACGTTAATAGGAAAGGTGTGGTGTGTTGCGTCCTGTTTGCAGTGTTATTGCAGCCAGTCCTTTTTCTCGTTTCGTGTAAACAGTCTCCTCTCATCTTATTTCACACCTACAGGCAGCCACTTTTCCTTCGCATTTCCTTTCATTCATCCGGTTCTCAAAGACTTTATTCAAAGACTGCCTCTTTTGAAAGTAAGGCGTTTGGAAGTAGCTGAGACCACTTGAGGTCTACGAACACTTGCTTGATTACCAAATTTACACGCTTCTATACGCAATGACGCAGAATTACGTTGTACAATCGAATCCTACGACAAAGAATTTTAAAAAAGATTGTCAGTCGACGTAATGTCGATGCTCTTTAGCAATTCACGGAAATACCACAAACGTTTCAAGAAATTCACTTTGAAACTTGCAATGTTGGAAATTCTTTCGAGCTTTGCTCAAATATTTGCGTTATCAGAAACGGAGAATTCTCTCGGTTTCATGTACGAACGTATTTACACGTATCGGAGAAATAATTCAGATGCCACTGGAGATTCTTCGGCGGACACGTTGCTCGAGCCGTCAATTTTTAAATTCTTCTCGCTCGTCGCAATCTTGCGGAGGCACGTTTTACACCGACATCCGTTCGCTTTATTTTTTATGCAGTGGAAACTCGGTATGACGTAAAAGAGAGAGAGAGAGAGAGAGAGAGAGAGAGAGAGAGGAAAAAAGAAGAACTTCTCACGCCTCGCGCGTGTGTACTGCCGTGGTAGAATTTCCTTTTCGTAAGTGCTCGAGCGTGCAGCGTGAGAAGTAAGGCTCGAATATAATAAAACGCTGACAAAATCTTCGATCTCCACGCACCGTGGAAAAATGCTAATGAGAGAAATTATCAGGTCGTCGCAACCTTTAGAAAACGCTGTTCAAAGGTTCTTCGCAGACATAATCTTCGCGACGTTCGTGGCAATTCGTATTGAATGTGAAAACAACAAAGAGAAAACGTCGATGTGATTAATTTGCTGAAAGATGTTCGCGATAAATAACGTAACGTAGACGAGTATGAAAAAAAAAATGTAAGAACTTCTTGTGATATTTTACGAAATGCTGATGCATTTGCACGATTAAAGGGAGAGTGATTATTTAGAAAATATAGAGAATGCATGTTTGTAAACAGTGTGGGATATCACTGTCTCATTATATAATGGCACGCCACCCTTTTGCTGACTTTGTGTATGCCACTCGAGTTGGCAAAAGTGAAGGGTGAATTCCCCTCGCCGAAGTGAAGCAGCACCGCGATCAATACGAGGACTACCTCAAAAATATTACGTCTGTATTTCTCATGATGTCAGACGAGAGCGAATTATCCGTCGCAATTTGTCCTTGTTATTTTCTATAAAAATATGAATATCCAATAACTTTTTTCATTCACATTTCAATTCTAAAATTTCATTGTTTTTATATTACAAAAATTATATTTCCCGAGAGAACAATTGTTCTTCAAGTTGCTAGAAACAGGAAAAATCATGTTCCCATTTTTTTATTTTAATCGTAGTTGATAACTTTTTAAATACAAACGCATAATTTGCACAGGGTTTTGCACAGAGGACTTGAGTTCTCTGTNCTCTACCTTGGGAATCCTTGCAACAAGCATCGTTCCCCTTGGTTCGATCTTCGTCCGGTCGACAGCGATATCGAAAGAAGAAATCCAGAAACATTTACTTGCAGGATTTCTCGAGTATCGTAATTTAAATCTCTTCGAGTTTCTGTCTTCTTCCTTCTCGTTTTGTCGTTCTTTCTCTCTTAACTAGATCATTATTTTATGCAACCTTGAGTACTGCCAATGATCCTGTTAGTCGATGGCTCGCGAAAGTATTTCAACGCTTGTGGAAATTTTTCAATGAAATATCTTGAAATTTCATTCGTTTGTGTTTCTTAATCAGACTATTCATTAGCAATAGAATCATGATTATATTAAATATATATATAAGCTCGCGAAAGTATTTCAACGCTTGTGGAAATTTTTCAATGAAATATCTTGAAATTTCATTCGTTTGTGTTTCTTAATCAGACTATTCATTAGCAATAGAATCATGATTATATTAAATATATATATATATATCGTAGAATTTATGAAGATGTATATCTACAGATTTTTGCAAAAATCATCAGAATATTTGTCGTCAGTTATACAGCAAATTATTTATGTATTTAATATCAATGTTTATATTGTATACTAATTTCTTATCAACTTTTTAAATTTTCTTAAAAAATTACTTTTTTGGTTTCAAATTGAACACTTGTCTTTCATTACGAAGTGTTGACGAAATTTTCGGCGATAATAACAGAATAAAGAATTCTCAGTAATAAATATACGAATATTTGCACAAACCATTAATCAATATTTATATCGAGATGTTATCAACTTTCTGTGAAGATTCTTTTCGTCGGTTCTTCTTCATTATGTGCTTCTATGCGATCGTTCATTGTACCTGGCTGCTTTCATGTCAAGCCTTTCTTCCATTGTACACGGTCTTCTTTCAATTTCCATTGTCCACCGTCTCGATACTTTCCCTCTTTCGAGTTTTGTCCCCAACCTGCAATTGCTCGGTTTTTCCTCGAGACTAATTGCTCCCTTTGTCGCGTTTCTTTTCAAGAAATTTATTCCCCACCGTTCCATTCAGACCGTCTCGATACTTTCCCTCTTTCGAGTTTTGTCCCCAACCTGCAATTGCTCGGTTTTTCCTCGAGACTAATTGCTCCCTTTGTCGCGTTTCTTTTCAAGAAATTTATTCCCCACCGTTCCATTCAGTCCTCTTCAGTCTCTCAATTTCAGTTGGAGGGAGCTTGTTAAAAAAATATCTTCGGAATATTTGTCGACAAGATAATTTTGTGGGATAAATTAAGAATCACTAATTCCTGTCCATTGGCCATCATTGTACCTCTTCAGTCTCTCAATTTCAGTTGGAGGGAGCTTGTTAAAAAAATATCTTCGGAATATTTGTCGACAAGATAATTTTGTGGGATAAATTAAGAATCACTAATTCCTGTCCATTGGCCATCATTGTCATTAATTTGAGAAATCTCTTGAAGACTTAGTAATTAAAATTTCTTTTAAGGTTCAGGATTTTATCGACGTATGTTAAAAAATTTGTAAGTCAGAAAAGAAGCCATCTCTTGGAAGAAATTTCAAGAGATTCCACTAAACGCCTAATTTTATGCATTTATGAGAAATTAAAAAATGCAAGAATATATAAAATAGTATACTTGTCATAAAGATGCGAATTTAGTAGCGAAAATAAATTTCTGTTTAGACTCCATTTTTTTTCCTTTTTTAATTACAATCATACATATAAAATTCTAAAATATATGAAGCAAATCTCCCTTCTCTTCTCAGCTTCTTCATTCCCTCTATCCATACACTGCTGAAAACGCATTATACATTGCAATATACGTCAACACTTCTACAGAAACTGCACGCACATCTGAAAACTCTGGTTGAATAAATAGCCGCTCAGCTCGCCAAGCGAGTCGTTTCATTCTCACTGCCATATCGATTTTACCCTTCGACAATGTCTACGGTTCGCCTACCGAACAGCTCCATTCGCCAGCCGCGAAATCAGATAGCATTGAGAGGGGAACGACGCTGTCGTCGCGTCATGGCGCATCGCGTTTCTCGGTTTCAACGGTCCGCCACCGCGACGTTTCCCGTTAAGTTGGCCGGTTTAATAAGATTTCCTGTTGATCGGTTGCAGGGACGAGGCGTAGGATGGGCCCGACCGCGCGAACAGTCGTGCTACACTGAAGAGGAGGAGCTCCCCTGAAGAAGAGAGAGAAGGAGGAAGGAACGGAAGGATGCCTGCCTCGCAAACCGCCGCCACGGAGCGGCGAAACGAGAGGATGGTGAGTGTATATATCCTTCCTTTACCGCCGTTGTCACGCCTTTCGTTTCCGCAGGAAACGACCGACAGAAAACAGTTAGGGGGTGGCCAGACGACGAATGCCTTAGGAAACGACGCTCCATTTTCTCAGTGGAGACGCGAATGGAGTGGTTCCGACGTTTTTTTACACGCGTTGCGAACTAGACAGGAGGACGATTGAATTTATTCGCGTGTTTTTGTCTAGGGAATCGGGTTCGTGAAAAATTGAATCAATTTTTCGTAGCGATTTTTTTTACACTCTAATGCAGAGTAGTATATGGAATAACTTTTAATTCGAATGTATCGTGGTTATTCCGTATATATTTCTATTTAAATTTACGTAATAAACATCGATGGCCTGTTAATTCTACTTTAAAGTCGATGCCCGAGTATGAAACACAGTTTTCTGAAAAACTGCTCGATAATTGCCAACCATCGTACAGCGATGCTCGCTTTTGAAAAGCCTTAATACGCTAGGAGCGTGATTCCGCTTCCGGTTAGTCGACGATGCCGTAACATCTGTTTTTGCTCGGTTATCGACGTTAAATTAGAAACTGATTACTTTTTACCCCTCCAAGCCGTGGTATTCTTATTTTTATCTCTGTTATGCATTTCCGCTTTCTTTTCGTTTTTTCCAACTGCCTCATATTCTTTACCATCATTTGTCAGAAATGTATATATTGATGGAAGTTACAAATAAATAAGGGGAATAATTGAGAAAAATTCACTTAATTATCATTTCATTCTATCGTAGAAAATTGCGAAATTGTCACATATGTGTTTCTGTCTTCATCAAGTCGCGATACACTTCCCCCTTTTTTTCGCAGATCAATAACTCATTTTGATCCACCCTTTTTGAAGTGATCGTTGAAATGACGATCGTTGCATTTCTGCATAAAGGCTGCACCCTCTTCAAGAAACTTCCGTGGCAAGCGAGTTTCAAGCGTGTTTTCCTCACTCTAGAGAAGGATTCGTCATCGATTTTAAATTAGTTTTGTAAATTTCTGCTCGAAACAAGCGTGTACAACGTATATAGAAATATGCATATGAAATGTAATTTAACGTACGTGTTATTTTCAGATCACACACGAGCCGCCAAAATTGAAAACGACCCTTAAAACGCCACCCAAGCAAGCGACCAATCCTCTTCAGTTCGTCAAAGTAGGACCGTGCTCTTTGTACCGCACAGCTCAAGAGCAGTTGCAAAAAGTCCAGGAGGTGAAGAAGATAAAGCAAGAAGTTCGCGATGATCCCGAAGATTGGCAATCGGTAAGTTAATTCCTTAATAATTGGAAACAGTGTACAATCAAATAGATGATCGTAGAAAGAAATATTAAAAAAAGAAAAAAAAACTAGAGTCCGAATACTTTCGTGAGCTACTGTGAGCGTGAAAAAGTTAAACAAATCATAACGGAAAAGAAAATAGTTGAGTTATCTATGCGTGAAAGTTTGTTAGACATATTCCAATATCTTCGTGTGTCAAATTGTTACTTTTCTGGTGTGTTTAGAATCTGGACAACTGGAAGAGTAGTCGGAGGAAGCGTCAGGAGCACATCATCGAGCGGGTGGTCGAAGTGAAGAAACTCGAGCTGGAGGAACACGATCGGCAGCGTCGTCGGAGCAAAACTTTCTCGGAAATGATGGAAGAGAGAGGTAACAGGGGTCGAAAACTGAGCATCAGTTTAGCCATGTATCACGAGGAAGATGCCAATGATCTGAGCGACCTTGGTATTGGAACCAGCAGCGGAAAGAGCTCGGTTAGCGGCGATACGCATGACGACACGCACAGTGTCTTGGTAAGCTTCTATCGATGTCATGTTGTAGTATTTCTTTATTTATAACGTTCGAAACTCAAACTCGAAAACTCAGAGAGTAGAAACGTGTAGAAATTATTGTTCGATTACACCGCAGAAGTTACATTCAATTTCGTTCCAAAATTAACTTTTTCCCTTGACTAAAGACAAATCTCGACTAAAGAAGAACTCGAAAAAAAAGACTCGACGAACATTTTTCAGAGCGACAGAGACAGCGAAATAGAGAAGAATCACTCAGACGTGGACAACGTGGCGAGCGAGAGCGTGATCCACAACGATATCACGACATCATCAGCAACCACGACGGCGACAACGATAACGACGACGAAGAAACCCTTCGGGAACGGGTTTCACAGCAGCAATCACAGTCACAACAACCAAGAGTACGATTCAGCGACGACGGCGACCACCAGCTCCCCGGAACCGGAAGAGTACACGTACGAGGGTGCGATTCGCGGCTACGTGTCTCGAGTGTCGCAAAATATACCGAGGCGATCACTGGTCAACCTAGACTCGAAGCTCGACAGCGCCAAGTCGTCGACGAACGGTTCGAAGACGAGTCTGAACGATGAGGCCAAGTCCACGATACCGGTGGTGAAGGTGGACATCCTGAAGAGGCGAGAGATCTTCGAGAAAGCCTCGCAGAAGAGCAACGAGAGCAAGACGAACAACAGGCTCTCTGGCGATTTCACCGGCACAAAGTCGATCAAGGAACGATTGTCGAACTTGGAGAAGCAGAAGCACGAGGCGGAGAACAACAGCGAAAAGACCGGGACTAAAGCGTTGAACAGACTGTCCGGTGACATGAGCTCGATCCGCGAGAGATTGTCTCATTTGGAGAAGCAGGCGTCGGAGAGGGAGAGCAAGAATTGCGCGCACCGCAAGCTCAGCACCGAAGAACTGGACACGGTCAGACCGCTACGGGACAGATTGTCCACGTTGGAGAAATACAGCAGCAGCGACGAGTCGTCGGCACCTGGCAGCGTGGCACACGAGTCGCGACACAACGGCGAGCTATCCGCCAGATCGATAAAGGATCGTTTGAGCGCTTTGGACACGGCCAGGAGCAAAGAATCCGCCGACAAGAGATCGTCCTCCGTTGGCAAGCACTCGCTGTGCTTCCGAGATCAAGAGAACCGAATCGACACCTCGACACCCAGCGAGAGAAGCTCGTCGCCGGACTCGGAGTATCGCGTGCCAAGAGCCGCCTTCCACAGGAGCCTGGATTCTCTGGACGCGGACGCATCCAGCGGCCCCGACACGTTCGAGAGGGTGCAAAGTTTGGAGGAGTTGGATTACGGCAGACGTTACCCGGCGTCGTCGTCGTCCGCCGAACTGCTGAACGATACCGATCGCGAGGATTCCGGAATCCACACGGCCGACGTCAGCTGCTCAGTCAGCCAAGCTGACGAACCGGTCGACGAGGACATCGTGCATGCTAGCACGGTCATCGAGCGGCAAGAGGTGATCGAGGAGAAGCCGGAGGAGCCTCGTGACGCCGAGGCGGCGAACGAAACCGCCGCTGTTGAACGGCAGAGCGCCAGCGTATCCGTGAACGAGATCACGACGACTTCTGCCAGCCAATCGGACGCAGTAGTAGCAAAGAAGGTAAGGCGTAACGACGGTGTTGCATGGCGGTTTCTCTACTGGGTAAATCTACTTTTAGTTGTCGTTATATCTACTTGGCTGGCCTATGTAAAAGTGAGAGTCTATTGAATGGGGTACAAGTTGAGTTTGCTTGTCGTTTCGCGGAATTTATTCTCCACGGTACAATACAAGAGTATTGGGCAATATCGTGTATGGATGTTAAAATCCGAGTATTCGAGTCGTTTTAGTTTGTGAAGGACGATCGTCGAGTAACATCCGAGTCGAAATTTTGTAACACGTTCCACGGGATCGTTCAAACGTTTTGTTGAAAATTATTGGGACATGTTTTATTTTCAATAAAACTCTGCCACTTGTAGATCGTGAATTCCAAATTCCAAATTCATATTTCGTTAATCATTAATTAATGCGTTACTGTATAATTTCTCATGGATGTGTTCCAGTTTTTTCAACTTTAAAGTTTGGGCTGGCGCATTTTCGATTCGCGTTTAATTCGTCACAATCGTGAGTGCTTTTACTTGTCGCCCGTGTCTTAAGCATTTTTTTTTTTTTTTTTAACAATCGCGATCTTTGACTGATAACGTATTATTCTTGTTGTTTGGTAACGGGATGGCAGGTAGTACGATCTATCCGATAACTCTTTGGTTCTCTAGGGTACTGCTGACACTTCTGGGGAACTGTCGACTAACAAATCACAATCGCAGGCACACATAGAGGTTACTAACTCTAGTACACTTCGTTCCTGTCCTGCCACGAGTCGTCCGATCGTGTATCAAAGTCCCAAAGTACCTCCGCGGCGATCGCCTCCCGACACGCTTCCCAAACCAAAGTTGCCTGCACCCAAAGAGCATCTAGATACTAAAACAGACTCTCTGCCCGCCAAAGAATCGAATTCCATCACCTCGAGTAACAAACTCCCCGCGGACGAACAGCGTTCGAAATTCGCTCTCGACGAGAAGGCGCGTAGTCCCTCGAAAGAGGACTCGACCAAAGTTACAGTTACCTCGTCTTCAGTATCATCACTAGATCCTGCCGTCGTAGACGGTCATCCATCGTCACCTGCCAGAGCGGCAGTCGCTCCGACGAACCTTCAACTAGAGTCTAACGCTACCTCAGCCTCGAACTGCGCCGCGAAAGAAGTCGCAAAGACCACGACGCCGGTCACGTCGCCGCGTGCAGCATCCAAGATCCCCACTCCGCTCCCTCGGAAGACCGTAGCCGTTAAATCGTCGCCTACGAGCTCCGCGTCCTCTCCGAGTAGTCCGCCTGTCTCACCGTCGTCCCCGAAAACCCCGTTGCTAAAAGCTAGAACGTCGAGCGTTAAGAGTCCAACCGGTCAGACGTGTTCTCCGCAATTTCCAAAAGCATCGGAGATACCGGTCCCCGTCGGTTCCAACGTGTCGTGTAGCGCGAGCATCGTCATCCCCGTGTCATCACCCTCCTCGAGTCTCGAACAGTCATCACCATCATCGTCATCCCTCAGCGCGAAACATATCTCCTCCCCGACGTTCAGCACGAAACACCAGGTGACGGTGGGCGAAGAGAGCCTGCTGCCTGCAGAAAAACGGCGAACGGTGGTGGAGATTTGCGAAAAGGTGGTGGTACCTCAGGGCAAGACACCTACGACGCCCCCAGTGACGCCATTCATCACCGTGGATCGCGTCAGTGAGAAGCAGAGCGCAGCGACCGAGGTTAGGATCGATCAGCAATCTAGCAGCCCCTGCTCGAGAAAGTCTTAAAAAAAAAAAATAAAAAAAAAAACGAGGAGAGGATCTGTTCGTCTCTTTGGCTATCCTCGCGTAGCAACATTGCCTCTCTCTCTCTCTCTTTCTCTCTATCTGTCTCTTTCGCCCTTGTCGTTAGACTTAGCTCTTCGTCTAACTTCCACTTAGATCTTGTACATAAGCATAATCGGGGCTTTAGACTCGCGGGCGTCCAAGTGGCGGGGATCGCTGCTCCATCGTTTCGTCGAGATGATCGAACGAGGAAACGAGTGGACGGCAGAGATTGTTCAGATATTACCCGAAGCATGGAACAGAAAAAAGAAGTTTCTAACACAGAAGTTACTCTCACGAGCTTGCGCAGTATGTCTTCGCGATCTTATAAAAATAAATCGAGAAAATAAAATAAAATTTTTGCCTCGTTTGTTTAGTTTTTACGGATCGATTAATTTTCTCTAAAACAAAAAAAAAAAAAAACTTTGTTCTTTATTCATTCTCACACGCGGAATAATCTCCTACTCAAGTAGATTATTCAATCTTGTCCAGTCCAGAATTCAAATATACGTGATAAGCTTTCAGATTTTTTAATGAAAAATCTGAGATTTCTTTTTTTTTCAATTTATATTCAGACCTCGGTTGGTCGAGACATTCTGCATATCGTAATATTTAGTCAAACAGTAACAAATCCCATTACCGTGCCTCGATCGTTTTTACGATAACTATCATATTTAATACGTATCCCAATATACATGTAGCTCCGTGAACGCGAAGCGTGTAATCGCCTAAAAGTGACTAGCTGAGAAACCGAATGAACATTCGCTCTCTGATATTTACGAAAATGAGGGAATTGAATCCCGCCACTTGGAACTCTCGGATATTATTAATATTAACCCGTCTTCGCTTCCACACGTATTTATTATCCGCCATTACGCACGAGTCTCGCTGGAAACGAAGGCGTGAGGCCATAGCTAACGATGTAAATAGACGACGCAGGAGCAAAGCGTACATAATAACCCCCAGGTATCGAGTAGAATTAGATCAGGTAGTCGGAAATACACGTACTAGCCGGAAGTAAACCTATGTACCAGTTCGTACGAGCGTCGATAATCGAGCGGAAGAAACGTAGTGGCCTAATCGAACAGGGAACACATTTTTTTGACCTTACAACATATACAATATGCCTGATGAACGCCGTGAAAATCCTAGGATTACCCTCTTAAGTGATAAGAACATTTTTCGTGTGACTTTGAACAATATCGACGATATCCTTCGTATTATATTATTAAGCTGCATCGTATTATCGGCTGTTAACGGAAACGAGGGAAACGTCCGATGAACGAAAATCAAAATCGCCAATATACACACCGTCGGTCGTTCTCTGAAAATTACTCTAACAAGCTTAAGGACTTCGTTTTAGATTAACTTGTAACCGACCTTAAAACACGAACTGTCGACACTCGATTATATATAGTGGATAACGATCGATTGTAACGCTAACAGACGAGGCGTATGCGATTAAACGTAATACGGAAATTCAGTGGACAGAAAAATGTCGTCGCGTCGTGGATATTTGGATTTCCAGTGAGGATTTTGAAGGACGAACGAATCGAAGTTGCGAAACATTCGAAGCATCTTGAAAGATATCTCGAATGCACGAGATCTGGACGATGTTGGAGGGAATCGATTCGTTTCTGCTTCAAAAATATCTTGATTTCGCTTCGACGAATAATCGGTGCACTGTTGCAAAAATCGATATCGAATTTAAGATTGCGTCGC
>NIPQ01092525.1:0-33875 GCA_002806875.1 Lepidotrigona ventralis hoosana | reverse complement strand
AAAAAAAAAAAAAAAAAAAAAAAAAAGATGGAAATTCTGCTGAGTATATTCGAAACGCCTGAAATCGTAAATAAAGGGGAAACAGTATAAGTTTTCAAACTGTCTTCCACTGATTTCGTCCACGAAACAACAACCCAGTCGTCGTGAATTTCGATCGGCACCCGGGAGAGCCATTATTCGATTGGTTCGCCAATGACGAGAGCGAACTCGGTCGATGGGAAATTGTCTTATCGTCTTCAGTGATGTACGCGTCATCGGTGAAACAACGCGAACTTCGGCGTGCAGTCGCAATCAAGCGACAAACGCGACGAAATTTATTCGTTCTCGTGAACCGTGGGTCGAGGATCGATCAGAGTGACACTTAATCATGTGACGAAAGACGTTCGTTACTGACCCACGTCGCGATAAAAGTGTCCTGAATTGTTACGGGATTAATCGTTTTAACTGTATGCCGAGTCGCCGCGCGTTCTTCGTTCTGTCGCGACGTTCATTCAAAGGTAAGAGTGTCGTTTCGTCTGATGATTAAATTAATGTTTCGATCGGCGAGAAAGTTTTTTTGATTTCTTTTTTTTTTTTGTTTTTTTTTTGAACAAATGCTCTTGGTTTGCCCCTTTCCATGCATTGTTTTTCAGCGATTAACACGTTGAAATTTGGAATTAAATCTTTTTTTTTTTATTGGAAGTTTGTTCATTATCTTCTTCAATCGTAGATTAAAAAAAAAAAAGAACGCAATATCATGATTCATTAGCAACGTTATTAATATCAAAGAGTATCGTTGACTTGTGTGGCAAAATTGTTCTTTTTCAATTTCAATTTTCCTTCTTCGTAAATATTTATTTGCCGCTTGAAGTTTGATCTCCGATGAAATTTGATTTCTGATAAGTCGTTTCCACGTCCGTCCATGATCGAGAGGAGCGATCGTTCCAAGTGCTAGATGTTCGTTCCATTTTTTTACTAGCTTATCGGCCGTCATCGTCAACAATCATCGTCGTGCGATTTCAAGACAGTGTCCTAGATCTAAGCTCCGCTACTGTAAAGAGGTAAGACGGCGCTTTCGATTTGTGTTCAAGCTAGCGATAAAAAAGAAAATCTCCCCACGATTTTCTGTATCCTCCTACGACCGGTTAGTTTATAATCCTGCTTATCGCTAGTTTTTCACATTTGCTATCGATCCGAGACTATGCATGGCACCGGCTTTATTGATTTTTTCCAATCTCTTAGTTTCGTGCCGATCTTCCGTTTCTCGTATCAACGCATAAATTCTTATTCAACGCCCTTCGTTATTTTGCTCTATCAAAAGTGGACTTCATTCACATTCTCCTTCGTACGTTGAATAGATCGGTTGAAAGTTGACATGTGAACACCTTTGTGTTACGTACNAGACTATGCATGGCACCGGCTTTATTGATTTTTTCCAATCTCTTAGTTTCGTGCCGATCTTCCGTTTCTCGTATCAACGCATAAATTCTTATTCAACGCCCTTCGTTATTTTGCTCTATCAAAAGTGGATTTCATTCACATTCTCCTTCGTACGTTGAATAGATCGGTTGAAAGTTGACATGTGAACACCTTTGTGTTACGTACAGAATATATGCACATTCACTTTGTTATTATTTCTTTGATCTATGAGTGTATAATGTAGTGACACTTTCCTGGAAAGAAGTTTTCTTTGAAAACTTTAAGACTTTGAACTTTGAAGATGTCTTTTTGAATACTTTCAAATACATTTTGCGTCTCGGCTTTTTTACCGGGGGTAAAACTTTTTTACCGGGGGTAAAATAATATATATTATATACTATTACATTATATATTACATTATTACACGTTATGTTCTTTTTCACAATTAGACTGCGGATTTTTATGTACAGACAAGAGATTAGAGAGTGCAGAAATATATGAAATATTGAAAATATTTATTACAATATCCGTCCTTCAGTCTAATTTTAAAAATAATTAAAAGATAAATCCCGCAAATCGACGTAAGTTTTCTCTGCAATTTGAAGTGTTTCCATTTTGTCCAAGCCGATAAAGTATCAGGTCGTTCTAAAAGCATCTGGAAAGCAATTAAATACGTCGCTAATCAGCTTCTGAAATTGCCAAAGACGTTCTTCTCCATTGACCCGAGTGTTAAACTCTTCACTATAAATTCGCCGATCTTTGCACTTTGAAATAATTATCTCCTATGTGGCACCGTTCCAAATAGTCGTAAATCGGCAGTGTCGCGTGACAACAGCTTTATCACAGCGTCCACGTCAATACGAACCAGATAATTTTTAACCTCTCGCGTTGTATTAAATCAGTTGTTCCCTGATTAGGAAAATCAATTACGAAAACTTTGGACGTATTTACACTCGCAAGCTTATATTTTTATTTCTTCCATTTGCGTGTCGATTCTTTCGGCAAGAGGAGACAAATGGAATTAGTGTGATTGATTGCCGGTCTTTGAAAAGCTTTGGGCCATGTTCTTTCATACCCTATCTTGATCGATCGTGATTAAACAACGCGTTTGATACTCGATATCAAGAGCTCACTCATTTCTTTGGAATTCTATTGAATGTTTAACATTTTATCGAAAGTATCTTGTGGGACCAAATTAATTTCAATGTCCCGAGTGAAAAATCTACGTAATTTTCGTTGAGAAAGCCATCGAAAAACATTTCAATTTGAATAAATTTCACGGAGTTTACTTTGCCATGGTTGAGCCACGATTACTTTTAAAAGTTTGGACTTTCATTTTTTACTTTCAGTTTTTCTCTCTTATAGGAGGCAATTCTCTCAGGCCATTTATCTCGAGTCGGATCATTTTCTAAAAGATTATGATGTTTTCAAACGAAAGATATTCTTGTTTCTCTTTCGCAGAATTTCCTACTACAAACGTTTCAAGTATTTTCAAGTACGAGCATTAATTTCTCATTGAAAACTTTTCGAGAAAAGCTCTTCTTTATCGAGCGGATTAATGTTATATTCGTTGAGAATGGCATTTCACATTGAACTTTAACAGCTAATTCAGAGCAGAAACGGGCAATAGCGAACATAGTCGTGTCCCTGTGCAATAGATTTAGATAAACGTTATCATTATTCCCGAAAGATCTTATCACTGTTTGTTCGCGCTTTGTCAGACGACAGTAATAACACGTGACATCATATTTGCACGAGAATTTACGAAATAGCTAACTGCATGGAGTGCGATCGCTTCTCGTCACTGGTGCATGCATCATAGTTTTTCATATGATGAAAAATGTGTTTCAATCAATTGTACAAATCTTTGTTTAGTTAATAGTAGCACAAAATTTTATTTCATTTCATTTCTTTCTTTATATTTACATTTCTGACCATTTATTCTGACACACTCAGAAGATTTCTAAATTTATGTCATTTTAAGTTAATATCTGTTGTTTGATATTCAGTTTGTATGTTTCTCTCAATTGTTGGTTTTAATATGTATGTAGAACGACTTGTCGTTTTACGTGTGAGTTTTTGCATGGGTTTCACGATAGTTACGCATGAACGCTGGTGCATCGGTGTCTATCGAACATGAAAAAAAGAAAAAGATAGACGAGCAAAACGAGATCTGTAGAATGCAAAATAATCTTCCATTCGAAACTGCAGTTACCTCTCTGAAGTTGTTGCTCGAAATCCAGTGTTTCTCAAACTTCGTTTTACAATTGCCCTTGTTCATCCTCACGATACTGATCGAAAAATATTGCGTAAATATTTTTAAAAAATTCCATGTATTCAATCGAGAATTGATTTTCTACTGAGAACCGGCTGTTTCTAAAATTTTGGTACGCGTGTATTCTAAGCTAACCTTAGAAACATTGGAAGCGTTATTCTAAAAATATAATATAATATAAATTGAAAATTCATAAAAATCATGGATATTATTAGATCGTAAAATATTGTTCATGCCTTGTTCAAAAGATGTAAATAACAAAAATATAATAATTTATCGGTTAATCATATTAAGAGTTTATCATACACTCATTTTCAGATTATTAATCATCGATAAATTCCATTGAATCAGCCGACTATTTCACAAGTACTATTACTTTACGAAAGATATTTTAAAAATATTTCACATGTAATCAGTGGAATCATCGGACACACTTTTAATATAATATAAAGCAGAGTTGTTTGATCAAAATGAATTGATTGTTAATTCTATCATTTTACTCATTATCGTTTACATTAAAGATCAATCAAATCTCACGTACATATCATCAAGTTCAATTATTCGACGCAAAGTTCAAGATTTTTAAGAATTTTAAGATTCAAGTCGAAGCTTAAATAAATCTTTTTTTTTTTTACACGTCCTCCTGGACCTGTAAGAGTATACACGATATTCTTTCAATCTCTCGATATTATATTAAAACAGCTTCTCATTCAATACTCACAAAATACGCAAAAGGAAATCAAAAAGATGTTCAAGATCGAACGCGTAGAAAACGCAACGAAATAGTACGCGCAAAGGTTTAAGATCGAACTGCAAGTTTCGCGGAGAAGTTTCAAGTTATTGAAACGAAATCGGCTTATCTCGCTCTATCGATGGAAGGGCCGCGAAAGTTTGAGAAACGCTGGTCCGCGGGCGTGTAGCACGCCGGTGTCGATTTGCATAGAATGTGGCGTTGCAAAATTCGTGTGGCGGTGTGCTTAGCCGCAAAGCCCCTCCGGGTCCCGTACGGCAGAAGCAATAACGCTGAGCAACGTCTCTTCAGGAACCGATCGTTATCGAGAAAGCGGACGACGAGGAGGCCGCGGCGATTTGCCAGTCGAGCCCGAAGCCAGTCGAACACGAAGAGCACGAGGAAAAGGAAGCGACGATGAACGGAAAGATCGAGCCGTACGAGCCACCGACACGAAACGCCATCGAGGAGTCGATCGACGTGCACGATGCACCTGAGACCGAACAGCCGGCTGCCAGCGTCCCTCTGGCTGAAAGACCGACGACCTTGACCCTCTGCAAACAGGAAATCGCCAAGGTGGACACGATGAGCCTGCTTAGTCCCGTATCGCCCATCTCTAAACAGGTAAACCGACGCCCCGATATATTCTTACTGCTCTTATTTCGGTGGCCCGGATCGATTCCATATCAGAAGATGAATCGATTTGTATAATTTTTGAGTTATATAGTGAGCTGATTTTCTCAATCTTATTTTTTTAAATGTAGTAATATTGTCCATTAGAACCAATGCAATTTAATTTTCAGGAGTGTTTTAATTTTTTTCTACTATTTTGCATTTTTTCAGCACGTACACATTAATGCAATTACTTTTATTATTATTAGGAATTTTTTATTATTATTACGTACAAAGCAAGGACGATTTGAAAAATCCCTTTTGCTGGAAAGGGAAAACAAGGGAAAATAACGATTTTGTTGGTTCTCTTGATTACAAATTTATTTAATTCATTGCAGTTATCCAAATGTATACTCTAATAATATAAAAAATACTACAACGAACACTTTGAAGATTCATATTTCTGATTTATAATATTTCCCAGGAATTGTACTCGATCAAAATTAATGAAGACACACATAGAATCGTAGTAATATTTAATTTGGACTTTCTTCCGACAGATTTTGCCACTGAATTTATCAAGCGACGAGGAAATAGTAGCCGGCCTGGCGTTTCCTCTGGGGCCACCGACCAGCGTGGAACCTCCAAAAGAGAAACCACCGCCGCCCCCGGTGGACATCAGCGACGAGGAGAATCTTCCAGCGGAACCTCTGAAGAGGTTGAACTCGACTCGCAGAATAAAGAAGGAATTACGTTCGAGGCGCTCCGATTTCCTTGGAATCGAAGGGGTACGTTGCGTTTTTGAACGACGTGTGAAACGAAACTTTCCCGATACCGATTTCCTCTGCTCGACATAGATTGAAATACACATTCGATGCGAAAAAATAAGAAAAAAGAAACACGCGAGACGAGTCGCCGAAGATTCTTTCCACGGCGAATGATGTCGACGCTGCACGCGTCGTAACTTTCGTTTCTTCTCACGGTTTTCCACCTCCTTCTCGATGGCTTTCACTTGTTTCCGGAAGCTGGTGTGTTCCACGAACGTTGGCGTTTAACGTTGCGAAAGATCATATCGCGGGCGTAACATCGTTTAATGATATTAATTGGAGCACGTGAATGGATTTACGTAACTCACGATCGCAATTATCCATGTCGGCCCGTCTTGATGAGATTCGCATGCTCGTTCGTTGACCGCGACGTACCAGAACCTCTCGATGGCTTCAACCCTTTCTTGCTCAATAGAAAATTGAATCGTTTGAATCGTTAGTTTTTGAAATTTAATTTTTTAATCATTTAACGATCGTTTAAAGATTTTTTTCTTCGTTCGTAAATTTGTTGAGAAGTTCTTTTCATCGCTAGTTAATCGACACGCTAGTTACGCGACTATCATAATTAAAGTAAGTAAATTATATTTTAACATGAAAAATAAAAAAGATTGAAAATCTTGAAATCTTCTCTCCACTTTAATTCCTTTGATTTATCTATTATTTTTGAATTTCCTTCACTATAATTTATTTATCAGTTTCTTTCTTCTAGTTTAGTTCTTGATAATTATAACGTTGATATCTATAATTACGCAGGAATAATTTGTCAGTAATTCAAGCTTACTATTTCTTGACAATCCTCCAAGCTGTAAAAAATAATTCTGATCCAATCTGTTATAAATTCCGAATCTATTTTCAACAGGTAAACGATGACGAATTAGAACGCGAGCTGACCCTAACAAAACCGCCAGATATGGCTGCGATCCTAGCCGAGGAAAGACGCATCGAGCAGCTTCATCGTCGCTCGTACGACACGGACAGCAACTACGAGCAAGACTCCAGCCACGAAAGAGATTCAGGGGTGGAATTGGGCCACGTCGAGGATTGGACGAAGCAACCGGTCAGTCCCGACATGTCTCAACACAGTCGTCAAAGCAGCGAGCCATTCGGCGCCAGCGTGACGTCTTCGGAAGAAGACGAGATTACGAAGAAGGAAAGGGAGATCATCGAGGTTCTTGAAAAAGAGGAGCAGTGGCGGTACGGCAACAATCGTGAGCTGAACAGGTAGGAGGGAATTACCTGGGGACAATTGGTGGAGAATGTTGGGTGTATTGCAACCAAGAAGGGGATGTTTGAGTAAAATCANCCAAGAAGGGGGTGTTTGAGTAAAATCGATTGTGGTAGAGACATTTGTAAATTTTCCCCTCTTCCTCTTTTACTTCGAGTATTTTCCGGCTTGATTTTAACGCTCGTCTTTAAACATCACCGGCTTTCTCTATATAATTTCAGGTAGAAAGGATGTTCTTACTTTCGTTGAATTTTTATCGGAACGCTTGAGGTTTCTTCCTTTTTTTTAACGTCTCTGTTGAATGTTTGCACGAAGATATTCTTGTTGTAATCTTTTCTTATCGTTGGAAGCATGCCAGTGGAACCGAAGACGTTAATGTTGCTTAGCATAGGGTACTATTAATATTTATTTCTTTATCAATTACAAGGGAAATTTACTGTAGGAAACTTTAGAAATGATAAANGCTTGAGGTTTCTTCCTTTTTTTTAACGTCTCTGTTGAATGTTTGCACGAAGATATTCTTGTTGTAATCTTTTCTTATCGTTGGAAGCATGCCAGTGGAACCGAAGACGTTAATGTTGCTTAGCATAGGCTATTAATATTTATTTCTTTATCAATTACAAGGGAAATTTACTGTAGGAAACTTTAGAAATGATAAGGTTTTATACACTGCACGAGCGTCTTTGGTGTACACTACAACGCACGATGGCGCATAAACGAAATTTGGTAGCTCAGTGGTTTAATTTAAGAGACAGAATTCACAAATATAACGATTTACTGTCTCGTAGGATTTTTTTAAAAAATTGTTTCCAATGGATTTCGACTTCAGTGAAGTGTGAAGTCCGATTTTTTGCTTTGAATATTAAACATTTTTAATTGTATCACGTTCTAAAATCTAAACTAAGACGATTAATTTTCCATTCATTTTTAACATATTCAAACTCGTCGTTAAAAAAGAAAAAAAGATTCTCAACTATCTCAGTCGCTGACAATTTCAATATCGACCAACTAAAATCCTTGGTTACTAAATTCTTAGGTCAACGTATCATTCATTTTTAACATATTCAAACTCGTCGTTAAAAAAGAAAAAAAGATTCTCAACTATCTCAGTCGCTGACAATTTCAATATCGACCAACTAAAATCCTTGGTTACTAAATTCTTAGGTCAACGTACGACGTATCAATACATCTAAGCGTGTCTTTTATATAAATACATATAATGGAACTACAATACAATAAACTTGTGTATCTCGGGATCAATGTACAAAACGGTGATGAATAAAATAAAAACACTTTCATGTTGAACACACTGATGGTATTTTCCTACTGCTTGACTATCTGCTCTGCCGCTATATCCTGTACGACTCTCTTTCTCTCTCTCTCTCTCTCTCTCTCTCTCTGTACAAGTAGACACAAAAGCACGAACACAAGGTCGACTTAAGCTTAAAGTCCAGTAACCGAGAAATTCATGACGACACACAGTGATTTGGGCGAGAAATTGGCGCACAAGCTGCGCGAGCTCGAGGAAGAGAAGATGCAGCTGGAGCGGGAACGCGCCCAGGAAGCGGCTTTACGTCGGCAGGAGGAAACGCTGCGGAAGAACGAGGACAACATACGAAAGCAGGAAGAGACTTTGCGGAAGCAACAGCAGGAAGAGACGGCCAGGCAACAGGAAGCGGCGCGAGCCGAGGCTGAGGCGAAACACGCTGAGGAGAAGAGGCAAGAAGAGGAGCTGAGGGTGCAGGCGGAACAGCTGAGGATTCAGAACGAGATCGAAGAAGAAAAGAGGGTGGCTGATGCTCGTCGCATTGAAGAGAAACGTATTAGAGCAATGGAGAATCAAATTCGAGAACAGGAGGTATGAATCTTCCCTGTTTTTTTTTCTCTCCCTCAGTTTTTATATATATATGTTCTTGTATTTTTTATCGTGTGGGTGCGGATGCTTTGGAACACTGTGTCGAGTTTGGGTTACGTTTGTGGCAACAGGCAGTGATGTTTTCAATTTTCTTTTGTAAGAGTACCTTGCAATAATTTTTGAGTGTTGAAATCTCATCTGACTCGAGCGGGAAAAGGAAGATTGAAAGAGAGAGATATTTGTTCAAGGGGACGAAATATTACAACGTAATCAGTTGTTCGCAATTTTTAATCGAATAATATTTTGTAATTCTTTTGTTGTTAGAAATCGTGATGCTTGAGTCAGATGAGCTGTTTAGTGAATTAAAACGTTTGGAATTGAATAACTTGAAAACACATTTCTGTTCGGACTAGAATAGATCTCCTTTCTAAATTATAGACCTAGTTACATTTGAGGAAAACGAATATTTCTTATCGAAGAAGAGAATAATTTTCATTGCAAAGAAAGGCCAACTATTCTCATGAAATCACTAAGTAACTGCATGCTGTAAATTAAGTATATCGCACTGTAAACGTTAACGGGAGTATCGTTGATAATGATTCGCAGAACACGTCATTGGTTGGTGCTGGTTTGAACGATGAAGAAGACGAGTTTGCTTCCGGGGTAAGGGAAACAGTATCTTTCGTAACTTTTGCCGTATTCTCTCGATGCTTGCTTCTAACAAAAGAAAGAAAAAAAAAAAGAAAAAAAAAGAGGCAACCTAGCGAAAAATTGTCAGATTTGATTTTCCAAGGAGTTCACGAAGCAAAGAGATAGAAATTTGTTGAAATAGACCGAGAAAATTTTCATTGATCAAGACGATCGAAATAATAATTAATCGCAATCGTAATACGTGTCTGAACAGGAAGTCCTGAGAGTGGAAAGGGAATTGCTGCAGCTAGAACAGGAAGAATTGAAGCGTCAACGAAACAATTTGGCGTATCGCGAACAAAAGCAGCTGAAATTGGCAGAACAGTTGCAGGAACAGTGGAAGTCCTTGCAAGATGTTGCGCATACATCTGCGAGCAACATCCAACAGTTCAAGAGCCAACCACCACTGAATTACAGATCGTCGATGCCGAATCTTCAGCTTCAGGACGTGCAAAGAAGAAGACCACCGCCTCCCCCCATACCGCCAGCTAAACCGCTACGTTTGATTGAACAGAGGCAACGAGATGTTACCATCAGGTAAATGTCATTTCTAATTTAATTCCAACGTGTTTCGTTAGAAATGACTCGTGAAAATGTATTATTATGTAAAATATTTCAAAATTATTGGTAAAATTTGACACCGATCAGTGTGTAAAAAATGTATAAAATATGTAAAATGTATGAGATTTTTACTGAGAAAAATTTATATGGTTATAATATTATTTTATATAAGATATACATCATGTTTCGCAAGAATTTTACGCAGTTCGAATTGCAACAGTAGAGCGTTGTGCTTCAAATAAACAGTAGCCAAGAGGAAATGCAAATTAAAGACAGCATATAGCACTACGAATCGTGTCACTTAATTTCCTGCAGAAACTTTCCGCTTTGTTGCGTCTGATGTAACGTTTTCCGTCTGGGCGACACGTCGTTGCAATCTCTGAATGCAGAGCAGTCATTCGTAATCTTTGGTCAGTTGGTATCGCTCGTGCTTTCCCAATGAACCATGAAAAATCTCACGAATAATCAAGCGAGAACTGAACAGATTGAAATTTAAACTTCTGCGAATTTCAAGTAACGAAAGGCAACGATAGAAAACGAAGATAGCTTAGGCGGATAACTTTTTTTTTTTGTGAAATGCACAGGAGCAGCAGAATTCCGTCGGCAGATTCGATTCCGCAGCAAGTGGACGCTTCTTTGCGGCACAGTACGTCGGTTACGACGCTGAGCCACGCTGGTCAACAAATGAGCAGGCAAACGTTGCAAGCTCTCAGCGCAGTTCCTCGGCCACGGATCGTTCAGAGCGATCAGTGGGTCCAACGAAGGAAGAGCGACGTGCCACGAGGCGCTCACGATTTGAACTACCAGCACTGGCTCATTCAGGTAACAATTACTTCGGATATATCTCGCGAAAAACGATAAATATAACACTATAATTTGTAACGAGTGGTGGCTTTACGTTAACGTTATGTGGTTGTAAATTTTCTTGCTCCTGTTGAAACGAATCTCGATCGTTGCATATTAATATTCGAACGAGTCCGTACTCGTCGATTCTCTGGCTTTTATGTTGACTTGACGGTACGAGATAATCGAAGAAAGAAAATCTGTACAAATTTACAAAAGTGTAAGGAAATTATACTTACGCACGGGAGTAAAGTAATAGATTCATATTCTTGTTGATTTTTCTTATTCTTATATTACTTGGTAGCTAAAAAGGGAAACTTTAGTTTGAATGATTCGAATAGAACCAACGAAATAGCGTGTTTCATTTTGAATGTGATGTGCACAGGAAGCGGAACAGAGGAGGATTAGCGAGAAGAATCAGCGATCGCCAGCGCGGAAATCACAAATGCACGTAACAGGAACGTCGATTCCATACGTTACGGCTCCTACGAGGTCGGACAGTAAACCGTTGCCTGACTCTATCATACAGACTCTCACGCAAAGAGTACAGAACAGAGCGCAGGAGAAGCCACTACCACCAAGGAAAAGGTCGATGTTAAATTAGAAAACATTTCATGTGCAGACATTGTCTGTTGTAGGGAAGCGTTTGTCTTCAACTTATTTGCGATTTTTATAGATTAGAGCATAGTACCAGCCAGGAACATCTGTCCGCGTTGCAGCATCAACCGCAGCAACACGTTATGCACCCGCAGAAATCTCAACAACCACCTGCGATGAATAGTGAGAATCAGGAGAAAATGTTGAGTGTCAGTGGGAAAAAGAAGTGTTCGCATTGTGGAGATGAATTAGGTAGGAAATGTGCTAGAAATATGTCACTTTCACTTTATTTATTATTTAAAAGTAGAGAGAGAGACCTTCTTTTTGCAATTTGAATTAGTATAATAACTTGAAAATTAAAGAGCTTCAGAAAGTTATGATTTTTTGTATTTTTGGAGTTTTCTTCAACTTTAAATGGATAGTATATCGTCAGAATATATATTTTGAAATCTTAAATTTTTATTATGACACGAAGCGTCATAAATAATATATACCTAGCACTCTAAGTAAAATGAACGTTAATTAGTAATGTGCTTGATTTTCAAATTCCTACTTCTAACTCAGTTTAAAATCGTCTTCCACGCTAAATTAAATTGCTTTGAACATGAAATGAGGTGGCTAATTTTGGATTACCAGGTCGAGGCGCCGCGATGATCATCGAAAGTTTGCGGCTGTTCTATCACATGGAATGTTTCAAATGCTGCGTGTGTCATGTTCGGCTCGGTGACGGATTAATGGGAACAGACGTGCGCGTTAGGAATCAAAAGCTTCACTGCCATAACTGCTACTCCAGTGACGATGGTATCCGCATTTAGCTCGACGTTATTTATGTCTACGATTAAAATTACGTTGAACGTCAATGATTTCCAGGCAACGATTTTTCTCCCGTTGATCGGGATATAATAAAACAAAATTTTAACTTTCCAGAGACTACGTTCGTAACTTTGAAAAACGAGAAAGTACATTTAACATTAGAATTAATGCATTTTATAATTCGTTATAATTTTTATTTATGAAAATTATGTTTTAGATACGACCAATCTTTTCTCTTTCTAGACTATGTAATTAATTAATTAATTATTCGGATTTTTATATAAGAAAAAAGTTTACTTTCTTTGTAGCGCTTAACTCTTTACAATACACTCTTCTGCAATGAACATTATGATGTTTCAGGTGTCAAGTTCAGTTGCGTGTGAAACCAAAATAGAACGGGGGCTAATGGGACTACATTGACTAACTTGAATATATAGCATCACACGGCTATATTTTATAAGTTATAGTTTAACCGCTTAGCTACCAGCAACACCAACGAAAACTATACCCCTCTTTTCTGTACATAAAACTCTGGACGTGGTTGCTCCGTCTTGCGTAAGCTATTCCCTCGTGCGCCTTAATTTAAAAGATACAAAGTGGAATCAAGATTTTATTTTCACGTAACGCCGATTTCTTTTCAATCGACTAACCGTACAGGTAGGATGTGCAGGTAGCAACATGTAAATAAACGTGTATTTATGTAATTAGCATAACGATAGGGAAGAGAATCCAATGAAATGAGAAATTGCAAAAGATGGTGGCTATCGATACATTGAGAGTACGAAATGTGACGATTTTAACGTGTGGATTTACAATCGGGGAACGATTTGCATGTATATTTTTGTAATATAGTTATTTCGTATGGTATTTATGAGAGAAAAAAAAAATCCCTTTGATGTGTGACGGCTATAATAACGAAACATTTCCCCATTTTTCCCATTTTTCTAATTCCTGTTTCATTCTTCCATATTTCTCTCTTTAATTTTCCTTTTTCCAAATGCTTACGAATCAATAGACGATTTCAATCAAATCGTATCGCCTCTGTGTTTCACGAGCGATCGTTTAGATTCTAGTTGATTATTATAGATAGTACAGTGGTTAACTGTAGAACTGGATGACGAGATGCGATTTCAAGGCTCGAGTTTTGTGTTTCATTCTTTCCCTTCACCCTTTCGTGTCGAAATAAAAAGAAGAAAATAGAAATGCGAAAAATGCTAGATACGTCGCGCGATCCGACAACGACGACTTTTTTTTTATCAATGATCATGGTCGTATCGCATTGAACACGCATACCTGCTCTTGTGAAATATTGTATGATATGTGTCACGTGTTATTACAAACATGTAATTTTATATTATCGAGAATAAATGTTTATTATAGCGATAAAATTGCTTGCACTGGCTCGATTTCCTGTCGGACGAATCCTATTTAGAGGAGCACTGAATGAATTACACGGTGGTTTAACCGTCTGATTGTGGCGAATGAAAAGGCGATCTCTTCCACAGTGGGAACTCTCCAATGATCCGTCGCCAGGATATATTTAGAGCCTTTGATGCTCGTTAAAGAACGACCAGAGAATCTCGCTAAGCAGATAAAAAGAGTCTGATGACGTCCAAAAGTAAGAAGTTAAAGGTCGTCGAACGTTCGAAGCTTCGAGATACACTGGCCGACTCTATATTTATTAAACATTCTCGCAGCTTTTTGTTTTTATCATAGAGCAACTACTCTAACAAAGTCAAATGGAATAATAAATATCAAAGAATCTGTTTATTCAAAATTGACAATCTCTTTTCGTTTACAGCAGAATAATTAAATGGTAGGATGAAAATAAAATTATTACTCTATTCTCCGTAAAAACTATATTTTATAAATGCACAAAGATTTCAAGACTGTCATAAAATTGGTGCAACAACTTTTAGCTATTAAAAATCAATAAATTTATGTTTCCCCCCTTTTTTTTCATGTTTGCGTTTTAAAGTCTAAGCAAGAGACACAAAGATCGAGTTTATTGTAATAAATAAATTTCGGCGCTGGTCTCTTGCTAGAATATAATCTGTACTCACAGCACAACAGACAAACTAGTCTTTCTAGAATTCATCTCTCAGATTCTTATCTAACAGTACGTACATATTTTACAGAAAAATGTTCCAAGCATCGTTGACACTTTCGACGAACTTTCACTCGACTCTCTCACACGTGCTGAAACACACACGAAACTCTATCAACAGCATCACCATGAGAATCAGAGCCACAAAATTCACGAGTGCTACGCTACAAACGAAATAACAGTATAATTATACGTGCACACTGGTAGCTTGTATATCCGTTCCGGCGCACCCTGTTTCCTTCGAAGCAATTAATTCTAGGCCGAGTTGCGTAACGTGCGAGTGAAAAACCAGCGGTCAAAGGGAGACGAGTCGGTGGCTGGAACTGCGTTGCAGCTCGTCACGGTGAATTGAATTACTCAGTCACCTGTCAACACGCTTTATCAGTTTCAGTAATTCGAGCAACGTCCCTCTATTAATAGGCGAGCTGTGGCGCGTGTGCATCGCACGGGGATGAATCGCGACGACCTGACACTGCGAGTTTCTGCGATTTTGATAAATCGTACGTCATATTCCCAGTCGCGTTACAACGGACAGACAGACAAAAGTGGACAGTTGAAGGTTTGTCATATTGATAATTGTATTTGTCGATGGTGGTTTCGTTCTGCGAGGTTTGTAACTGAAGAAGAAAATTTGATAATGTATTTCTAGTTGTGTGTTAAAAAGTTGCGAGATAAGGGGTTGTTGAAATAATTAGCTACTTTTTCTTCTATAATGTGGTGTGATTCAAAAATATTTCGATTTCGAGGCCTTATAAATATTATCGTATTCCTCAAATTTTGTTTTTCATTTTTACGTGGAGAAGAGTGTCAGAGTTATTTCGACTGAAACTTCGCATAACTCTTTTATTTTTATCAGTTTTATGATCGAAAAAATTCAAGCGAAAGTTTCCAAACATCTGACCTCGTATTTAGAATGATCTAGAAATTCTGTTTCATCTGATCCCGAGGGAAAAATTCTGCTACTCTGTTGATCACCGTTATGGGATACCTGCGTGTAAGACACGCGTGTTTTTCTCAATTCGTTAAACACAGACAATACGAACCATCGAATTGGAGCGTAGCATTTCTAACCACCTAGATCTTTGCCGACTATAAAATTATTTACCCGTTGAGTGGATAATTGATTCGATGTAATAACCTCACGCAACCGTAAATCACTCAGGTTCTTCCCGGTAACCCAGAAAACCACTTCACGATCCTCTACAATACAAAGATTGTCCTTAATTTTCTTAAAACCACGATTTCTTTTCTTGCCGTGAGTGAACAACAGCACGCGAACTCTAGATTAGGGAATAAGAAGTCTCCGTTCCAGTTATACCAGTGCAATTTCATGGTAATTTTTGATTTTGTCAATGCTAGAGTAATAACTCGTTTAGAAAAACTGTCGATTTACTTCTTTGCTAGTCTGATATGTTACAAAAATTATTCTTACCTATAATAGGAATGATCTTATCAGTGTGATTAATTTGAATTATTGATTCTGCCTTAATTTTTTAATACTATAAACTGTCTGTAAGATCGCTCCACAATTTTTATTTATTTTGTATTTTTCATCCTGCTGTGTAATTACGATTGGAATTCTCTTTACAAAAAGATTAGTGAAGTAAATTAAAAAATTTATTGAATTAGTAAGATAAAAATAATTTGATCTTTATTTAGCACTTGTACGTATTAACGTGATAAATGTTGTAATAGCGATTTGTGAGGCCTTCTATAGCAATTGTATAAGAACATTAATATTTCAAAAAGTTTCTACAATATTTAAGAGTTAATTCGCGCTGGTAGACGTCAGAAATCAGAAACAAAATTACTTTTCCAATGGAAACGATAAAATGATTCGACCTTCAGATAACAAATATTTCGCGAGCGGGTTTGAATTATAGATGATGGAGTTATCAGAAAAATCACCACCTTGAGTGACGTGTTTCTTTTATTTCTGTTTCACCTGGTTTCTAATTACTCTTCCGATTCCACGTAGATACCACGAAAGAGAACAAATATAAATCTGGAAAATCGATTCAAAGAACGTACGTGGAGATTACACCGTGCGCGAAGATCTGCAATAGCACGTTTTGAGATTGTTCTTTGAGATTCTTTGTATGCTAAGTATGATTGAGAAGAACTAAAAATTCCCAACGTGCATACCTTTTTCCATTTCAAAAATCCATTTAAACCGAAATTCGTGAATTTCCATTTAAAGGTTCTTGGCCATGTTGCGAGCATCTCGCATAAAATTACGTTTCTAGGAGGAAAGGGATATAAACCAAGTAAACTGGTTCTCAATCATTAACAGTTAATTCACGTTGCGTTGCAGCGTGATAGCTTATTTTATCGCGTTTTCACGGGGAAAAGTGCGCGAAGCCTGGTGCGAACCTCCGCTAATAATTCAGGATTCAGCGGAAGTGTCAGGAGAATGCGAAAGTATCGAGCGAATAGAATAACGATGCTTTCGTCGCAGCCGGGTCTGCGTGTGTAGTCTTGAACTTTGGTCATCGATAATCCAGTTGAAACTTTTGCAAGAAAAGTAGCGGTTGTTTGCTCTGTTATATATATATATATATATTTTACTCTAACCACAGCCGTTGTTACATGTCAAGGAACCACGAGCATGTCCCATCGCGGTCGACGAGGCTCTGGAGACCAGACTCGGTCACATTTTAAAGGTAACGTTGCTTAGCTGTGACACGTTATGCACACGCCGCGCAACAGTCAGTTAATTTTGCATTCCACATATTCATTGGCATATATTCGACAAATTATTTCTTCCTTTCCGTTTTATCTATTGTTCTTCAGCGGTGTAGATGGCACATTACGCGTTAATTGCAAATTTATGTAAATTATCTTTCCATTCATTGAGTCATTATCATGGATATCATGATGGTTGGCTTCGCCAACTCGGAGAGTTGGCAGATATTGTGTAACGATAATATAAAATTACGCTTGCGTGTCAACTGTGAATTGTTATATACGCGAACGATCTAACGTATGTATTATCTTGTTATAAGTTTGAAAGGTTCTGGATGAAGTTCGTGGAATATGAATAACTCGATTACTTTCTAATCAAATTCTTTTATTTTGCGGTCTCGGTAGCGGTCTATGTGAAACGAAGCATATGATACACGTGCAGAGATTCTTTCTAATGCAATATTATCCGTGACCGACATGCTGTACTCTAACATGCAACAAGTTCACTCCAAATTTCAATCATCATTTGCCTGTGTGAAAAGGCATGTTGTCAATTAGGATCCACTTTTTATAAAGAAAACTGTATTAAATATGTATTTGTCTTAAATTTCAATCATTCAAATCATTGATAAAATAAAACGAACAGCTTGATAAAATTATTACGGAAACATCCGTGACATGAAATTGTCACTTATCTCAATTCACGGATTGTGCAAGAAGGTCCAAGAAACAATCTTTTTATATAGCAAACTAAAATAAGCGGGAATGGAAAACGCGAAATCGCGAAGATTCAACGAGGCAGTTGTTATCCAGACGATTGGCATCGCCGCGCCGGTGGCGTCTCGTTTACAGAATTCCGCGCGCTGACAAAAAGGATCTTCTCGAGTTCCGTCGAGCTGGCGTTTGGGCCGCGCGTGTCCCATTTTTAATTTAGTCTACCTCGAATTGCTGACCACCGCTGACTACGCCGTCTACCAGTAGGCCGGCGTCATATCCCAGTATTATCCGGCGTAGGTTCACGAAGCAGAGACGGGCTCAGTCGCATGATAAACGCGGAGCAGCCACCTGGGTGAGGAGGTGAGGCTCTGGTGTGTCGGCACATCCGTCGACGCCGGTGAATCGTGCACCACGCGAACAATGTGCCCGTGAAACGGAACCGTCACCACAGCTGTTCAATCGATGCTTGTTTAGTATTGCGAAACCCAAGGACCCGTGTTTTTCTACTCGAATCTCGATCGTTGAGTGAGAACTTGTTCCCGAGAACCACACGCGGATCTGATATTTGGATCATCAGACAGGTGAGACGGTGTTTTGTGTGTTTCGAAGGCATGTCGAGAGTTCTTGATAATTTGAAAAGAGCGTGACTTGATGTGAATGTGACAACGTGTAACTTTGTTCGAAATTGAATGTTTTGTTAATAGCAAGCTTCATTCATCGAGTAACAAGTAGTGAATCGACAAGTGAGATTTCCTTTTTCATGTCAAATGAAGGGTGGTAAGGTGATTTCTAAGTTTCTGTAATTCGTTCATGAGATTTGATTTATTACGCAAGAAAATTTCGAATTCTTCGAACTCAAGTGTAAGATTAGAACTTTATATCGAGGTGGTTATGTCGGGATCTGTTTCATGTTTGGATCTTTCAAACGATTGTTACAAGTTGAACTCCTTGAGATATCAAAACTGTTTCGCGAAACTCATAAATCTCGATTGTTTCAAACGTCAGTCATCAATATAGTACAAGTCTGTTTTCTTGCAAGCAATATAGAATTTCAATTTATTTCGAGACAAAGTGTGTGTTGTAAATTGGAAAGTGAATTTCTGATTTAGAGGAACGCGCGAAATTTCGAGATCGAATGTAAGGAGTTCCAGTCAGTATTTTGTAGTTGATGATTTCGTAAATTATTCAAATAAATTTGTTTTTTCCGAAAATCGAAGCAAAAAGATATTCTTCTTTAATTTGTCTTTGTATTTTCCTCTGTCACGTAACGATTAGTTTGCGTTACATTTGTGATCACATATCGAATCCGTAGTACTATTTCTTTGTCATTGTAATTGGACGTTAACAGACCAGAACCACCGTTAGTTTTCTATTTATTAAATCACTAACAGAAGTGCTTTTTACCTTATGCTCGCGTAACAAAAAATTTCTACTTTTATATTTTTCACTGATCAACGTAGTCAATTTCACTATGTCTTATCAATCTCAACAAGGTATAAAATAAATTGCGAACTGATTAAAAAATTGATAAATATTTTATTTATTGAATACCAAGTACTGAAATTACTTAAACTTTTAATCAGTTTTTTCGCTTGTAAATTTTTCCGTATATGTTTGTTTATCATGTCGATCTGTCGTTTTAACAGAGCGAGACTATTGCTAATTTTGAATCGTACCGTTCTCCGTTATAGTTCACGTTTACTCTGAGACTCATTATTCCATTCTTTTATAATCTTTGTATTTCTTAACATTAGACCAAGTAAACAGATTTGAAATTTTCTTTTTACAGTTGCTTAAGAGATACGAGTATTTCTCGTCAAAATTAATATTGATAAATATAATTTAATAAATTTTTCTTTGTTTTAATAGACTATCATTTAAATTACAACGATTTATATATAGAACGTTTTAATACTAATAATATTAAAGGCCGGTTTATTCTAATAAAAATGGCAAAGTTTAAATTCCATGAAGATGAATGAATATTCCACTGTTTTTTAATATATTTCGTGGCTTGAAATAAATCTAATGAACTCGATCTGTGAGAAAATTTCTTCTCATTAATAACAGTAATAATTTAGTAATTTAATATATCAAAATCTCAGATCAACTATTCTTGGAACGTATTTATCGTTTAGATGAATAATAATATAGACAACATTGACCATGAATCAACATTGGCCATTAAATTAATGTATCAAGGGGACAAAGTTACATATCACGAATGGTGGAACGAATTATCGTTAGATGCTTAACACTTTCGAGAATAAATATTCCATTTAATTTTAATTTTAATTATTTTAATTATTCTTCTCATTCAAGGGAAATTAATTGAATCGATTATTCTGATAAAATCTGTTCTTTTTTTTTTAGATCATCAAAAGGATCAAGGAAACAGAATTGTCGCAAGAGGATGAGCCTTCGTTGGATTCACGAAAACTTAGAAGCACCAACATGCGACGAGGAATGCAGCGACATCGATGACAGTTGCAGCGACGACAGCTACGATTCCGATCTATCGATCGGCGAAGAGAAAGGGCCGACCAACGAAAAGGAGATCAATGGCGATCGCAGGAGGAAAAGGGAGACCAGGAGGCATCCAACTACCACAGTGAAGTTCGACGAGAACGGGTATTTGCCGATAATTACGAGCTGTCGATAGCCGAGAATAAGATCGAATCTTCGTTACGTTGTACAGGCATTAATCGAGTTACAATTTGAACAGTAAACTTTAATTGACAATTGATTTTATTCGACGAGAATTTCTAATTAAAAAAAAAAAAAAAAAAATAAAAATAATTTCTAATTAAAAAAAAAAAAAAAAATCTTACCTATTACGAAAGCTAATCAACAAAAAATAAATAAATAAATAAATAAATAGACTGATGAATAATTTGACAATTGATTGCGAATTGGAGAAATCTCACTCGTGAAATAAAAATGGGAATAAGAATAATATTTAAGATGGAATTATACATAATGTTTGTTTTACACATGGGATATATTACAAAATATGTAACATATACAAAATACAGTATTTGTTGCAATATTTAATTTCTTTTTTAAATATTTTCTCAAAAATATGAATTTTCATAAAAATACACAGTCTAGTAATTGTAGCATGTTGTACCAATTAAATTTTATTTTCATTTTATTTTGTTCCTATTTTTATATCACACTACACTGTTTTAAATTTTAATAATTCTCGGAAACTTTTTAATACTTATATATTTCGAATCGTCATTTCTTTTTTACGATTCAACCGATCGATCAATCGAGCATCCCTGTAAATTTTTCTCCGCGAGCGGGTGGCAAGCTAGCAACAACAATAAGCCTGCAGACGTAATTTCCCTCCAACGTGCACCTACAATAAACGTTCATTAATCACTTGAATCGATTAATCCTCCACCTAGCCGCATATATACTGCCTAGCGAAGTTAACAGTTTTAAATTTCATACTTATTCATGCATCGTCCCTCCCGTCCGTTCACGAACGTTTTCGAATCTCGAAGGTGAAATTAATCAATTCGCTGCGTGGCGAAAAGGGTCAGTGAGCACGGTGACAAAGCCGTCAGGTTTCTAGACGATGAGTACCAAATGGAAAGGATGATTATCGTAAACAAAAGCCACGGAGACGTGGTGGCTGTTGCACAAGGAACCGTAACGAGTTCATCGATCACCTAACTAGATTTATTTTCCGCCCCGTGCCGTCGTAAAGTCGCTTTACATTTATCAATCTTCCCGACGCTCTACTTTGTAGATCGTTAAACGGCGTGTAAATCAATAGTTAATTAAACGACTCTTGCGACAAACAGTCCGTCGTTTGAAATATTTTTACACTGGTTTATGCTGGGAATACATATATATATATATATATATATATATATATATATATATATATATATATATTTTTAATTAAATAAATGGCGCATATTATAACTGAATTTCATTTGAGAAAAATAGATTTCGTTTATGAAAGAATTTTAGACTTAAGATTAACGAATTCAAATTATACAATATTTTTCATCTGAAAAAAAATAAGGAGTTGATCGATTTTTCTATCTGTTAAATATTATTCTAAAATATTATAATAGATTTATCTACAGTACAATATAATATATTATATTTATCTATAAATATAACTACGTTGAAAATAGTTATATTGTCCAATAATTATAATAGAACTGATATCAGCAACGATACGAAATAATTCTACCAGAATTTGCAATTCTAACTCTCTAATTTTCTATGTAACTCCGTGTCAAAAATGACGGCGGAATTGCCGGTATAAGAAACCCCAAAATCTCCTTCTAGAATATCGATAAAAGAACAGTAGCAAAGTCACCCTGTGCGATGTACATTCATTGATCACTTGATTCGATTAACTTTCTGCTCTATATTGTCGCAGGGTCAATAGGTGCTACGGTGTAGGTATGGTTCACGTTATATTATTACCGGCATTCGAGCACCGTGGCAACCAGCGAGGCCGTAATTCCGCGCGAATTGCATTAAAGCACACGCACGACGTGAAACGCAAAATTAGGATCGACGTGTTTATGACCGTGTGCGCTCGTGTTTCAACAAATAGATCGTAGCACGCGTTCAAAGTTTAATTAACGGGGGCGTGTTTGCGCAAGACGTCAAGACGTAATCATTTTTTAAGGTGACGAATTTCAAACAAGTGAAATCATTCCGTTTCGTCGTGCGAGCAGCGTGCTTGGAATTCTCACTTTGTGAAATTTCATTATTGGCTGATACTTTCGGTACTTCTCTTTTATTTTTCTCACCGACCGGTCGCGTTTGTTCGATGTACGTTCTTTTGGAAAAATTTATTGCAAGGAGACATTAATTTTATTTTATAGATAACGTGAGATGTAAATTGAGTGTAATTATTTATCGAGAATGATAAGATGGATTACGTAAAATTATTACGTGATGAATATATAATTGTATTAATGTGCATGATAAATTCTAACAGTTATCTATTAAAGCTATACTTCTAAGATTCTACCAAACAGATTCTACCAATATTCAAAGTACTCGATCTACGAATAAAAAGAATACACGCGACATTATTTTTGCATTTCTATGCAAGTGTGTATACTTACGAGAAAAGTGAAGCTGCAGAAAAATAAGTCTTGAGCGGTAACTTTTCTTCTATTTTGTAACGAAACTCGACCAATCGCGTGAGCCGTCCTGTATACTCATTATTGGTACCATTAGCTTGATTATCTTCGGTTGATGCTTTGCTTATGTCGAATAAAGGCTATCGGTATCGCGTTCCTTCCCCTCGAGCATCTGTTTAAAATTAACAGGGTTGGAAAACATGCGCGGTGTAACAAAGCACGCTTCATTCACGAAGCCTGCTGACCTGAAAAGTCGATCGGCCCATTTTTCCAAACGTACTGACACGTTGTAAATATAGCGTGTGCCGAGCTGCTGCTTTACATTAGATCCCTTTAGTATTACTTGCCATATTCTGTTCTTCATTTTCACTGTAGCAACCGATATTTTAACGCTAAATTACTAATCACTATATTGCTGTTATATATTTGAATATTATTCTCATTGATATTAATCCGTGAAGAATTGAACATTAAAAAAATTAGGACAGCGTGTAAATTAAAGTACGTAGACAACCTTTTGTGCTACAATAGAATTCCACGATACAAAAGGATAATTTATATCACGGTATTATAAATATTCCAATTTCTTTGAATTTCTCCAAATTTTCTAGGATTTCGATAGGACGAAAAATATCGAGAAGAAATCCTTGCAATTCTTTGCCACGAGTACGATATTTAAAAAAATATGGAATAACGTCGATTTATTTAAATTGTTGCATCAAAGAAGTTCTCAAAGTGTCTAGTTCTGTGATTATTTATTCCACGACAGATGTCTGAGAGAAATTCCTGTACAATGGTCTCGAAGATCCTTCTCTCCTACTAAGATTGACGTTTAAAATTAAGTGTATATTTGTAGACTTGGTATTTACGTTTATAGACGGCGTGTTCGAAGATTCTAAACATTGAATTCTCTCTTTGCAGAACTCCGCATTACATCACGTCGGAATCGGTTAAAAGGCCGCCTTACGTAATATGGGATCCAAGGAAACCGGCGCAAAATCCCGTGTACAATTGTTTGGTAATCAAATTGTTCTGTCGGACCGGATACCATCTCGGCGTGTCGGCCTCTGGACGTGTTCGAGGCCTAAGTGCCACGAACGAGCCGTATGGTAACTACAACAAAATGAAAATGAAAATGAAAATTCGAAGCTACACGTGAACTAACGAAATTAATAAAAAAAAAAAATGTCTTTCACTGATTTTCAGCTTTGCTTCACATTATACCGGTGTCGTTCGGAGTGATTCGAATACAAAGCCTCGAGACCAGTTTGTACTTGGCCTTCAATAAAAAAGGTCGTTTGTATGGTGAGGTAGGTTGTGGATTTCTACTAAATGATACTACTAAAATATAGCGAATTGTTGTTTCTAGAAATTACGAAGTCTGTTACTTTTAAATGTTTACATCTATTTCATGCTGATATTGGTCTTTCCTAAAACTGATCCAAATGATACAACTAAGCTTTTTACCAATTTATTCCAGCTAAACGGGAACAAAGATAACACAGAATGGGAACAGTGGAACGTCGGCTCCTACGATGCTTTTCGGTCGCGAAAATACGCGAATCAGGGATGGTGGATTGGAATAAAGAAGAATGGACGAGCGAAACCGGGGCCGGAGACAAGTTGGGGCCAAAAGTCGATACAATTCCTAGCGATACGACAAGATTAATTGTATTATTCATTTCTACGAATATTTTATACATCCTTCTTACCAAATTAAGCCACGATCGTTTAAATCTCGAGCCAGAAAAAGAGAAACTAATTGTAAGTGTAAGAATGATCATTGACAAGAGGTGTGGGATCGAGTGGGAACTTTTTAAAGAACCTTGTTGCTGCTATTCGCGTGATTTTTTACTAACAACGAAAGTCTACACGTGGGAAATAAATAAATCTCGTTAACTTCCAATAGAATATAATGTTTATTATAACACTATGTTACTCAACAATGAAATAATTTGAGATTGTGCATTCTGCTTGTGCCCTTCAACTGAAACTTCATTGCAAGTTGCAGTTTTAAATTGCAATACATTTTGTTTCCTTCTTTATCTTTTCTTTGTCTCTCTCTCTCTTTTTAATTATATTAATCGTTGATCGAACATGCTGCAGGCAAAGTGTCGATCGAGTTTTTTAATCAGTCGGTTTGAATTAGTGCTTATAATTTACACTATGCTCGCAGCATTTATACGAACTCTAATTTATATTAATATATTTATATTTATTTATATGTAATTGTATATATATATATATATAATTATTTCTTATCTCTTTTGTACATCTACGTACATTGCATACACGTATATCGAAACCCTTAAGCGAAAAGCTTCAATTAAAAAACGCTGGTGTTTGATTAAATACGGTAACTAGAAACATTGATCACCCTTCTTCATGAATACGTACCAAATACGCGAAGAAATCACAATCAACCCCAACGAACGCGATTTAACACTAAGAAACGGAGTCATACGCCGGAGTGAACGCCAAGGAAAATCATGCTTAATTATAAAAGAAAAAAAAAAGAAAAAAATCTTGAGGATTTTTTCACCGTCGAAATTGCACGTTTTCAATCTCTCTCTTATAGACTTCACTGAGATTCTTCGAAGACACATTGCACAGATGCAAAAACGGAGTTCTTTGGTAATAAATAACAATATTAACATAAGCGTTTTGCAAGCAGAAAGCGTATGCAGTGATTAAAAGAGACGAACAATAGTCGAACAATGAGTGTTCTCGCACGCGCACGTTCAAATCGTAAATTCGTCACTCGTGGCTCGCGGAACATGCGTGATTCGAACGTGCGTGTCACGAGAGAGAATTCTCGCCTGTGGATGAGCTACTCTATGAATAGTATGCACACGAATACGATGAAACGTGTAAACGTGAAACAAGCTGGACACATCATGAACGACGTACTCGGAATTCTTATGTTCTACGATAAGATTTGACCCATCCCTCGTTAAATAAGGCAGTTATTAATAAAACGCGTGTACATACTGTTCACGGAGGAATGACGAATCACATTATTTTCTTTAAGATCCCTGTTTCCTTCGGCATTTTCTTATCTAACGCGGCGGCGTGAATTCACTTTTTCTTGGTGTTGGGGCTCGTAGACTGAAAAACACTGGACGCCGACATTAAGTTCTCGATGTACTGGCTCAGCACTTGATTCTCGCTTCTCAGCTTCAGGTTTTCCTCCTTCACGCTGTCTACTCTCTGGGACAAGTCTGGCACAACAAAATGACAACTTCATAAGAGGGAATCAAACAATGTATGAATATACAGTATGTAATGGACAGTTTGAGGAACTTGCTCACCGTCTAACGTGTTCTGAAGTTCAAGCACTTGGGCAATCAACCTTGCCTTCTCTTCTTGCTCGTCGGGACTTATATCAGGATCTAAGCCTACAGTCACATAATATCGAACGCTGTATGACACTTTCTTAAATACATCGTATTTGTTGAATATAGTGTAAGACTCACTGTTGGGGCTGCAACTTCCATTTGTGAACGTCGATGGTATAGAATCCATGCTGTGTCCACTGCCAAGTGCGTCAGATATGTGGCAGCTGTTGTCTACGATCTCCTCTTCAGGAATTATCACTGCATACAGAAACAATCGTCTCAACAATCAAATATCTTACTAGCGAATTCCTTAACAGATTACTTGAATGGAAGTACAAAAATTCCTTTGATAAAAGTACATCGAAATTCTACAAGATTTAAGTCATGTTTTAATAAGAATCACTATATATTTTTGGAGCAATGGCCCAATTAACCTTGTCAATCCTAAACTTTCAAAATTTATCTGCCATTAATACCGACGATTGAACGATCAGAGTAACAGAGTTCGATCTGTTCGAAAAGAGAGAGAAAAATGTTTAAGAACAGGTTACAACGAAGAAAGACACGATGATGGAAGCGAAACGAAATGGGTAAGAGACGAGAGATACGAGTTTGCCTACCTTGCGGATCATCGTCTGCCAAAGGTATGCTGTTCATGTCATCCAGAAGCTTGTCTGTCATCGACGTAGACATCTTGACGCGTAGGATCCTTTACGAAAGAAATAACACACTTCCAGGCAAACCTGCGCGCAAGTACAACGCTTGACCCTCGCAAGCTTATCGATTTCCACGGGGAACCCGCACGAAACCGTTGCCACGTTTGCCGGTATAAATACGAGATACGATCGATAGTTCGTCAGCCTGTGTGACAAACCGTCCAATCGAAAGATCGGCTGATATAAATTCTTGAATGTGCCGATTGAATTTCTTGGTTGACTCAACGTCGGTTGACAGTGCTCTTGCTCGCCATTTGCTTTCTCGCTGACACCTGCAAGCGCATAATTTCACTATCGATAATACCGTGGTAACCTAAGTTACTCCGATATGAAATTACTCCATAATTTGAATAAAAAAGACGGATTTTTTAATTATGATTTTATTATCTTGGAAGACGAATGTATGATTGGCAGCGATATTTCTTGCGCTATTCTTTTAGTTATATTTTCCACGTTGTTATGGCATCATTGAGTTATTGATTATGAATGAAGTTTGTTTGTAGGACAATTGTAAATGTCTGAGCGTTTGAATGGAAGATAGAGAGCTGCGAGATTTTTAGCGAAAGGAGTTTATTAATATGTAGTATTTTTATATTTAGAGCACATGGGGGAAATGTGAGGAATCGGCTGAGAAAAATGGAGTAGCAGTATAGCGTCCTCTACAGTTCCATTGCGTACAACAGATGCTTCGTGGCAAAACTTTTCGACGGTAGATATATTACAATTAGAAATCGTATACACGTACGAAAAATTCGAATCTATTATATGATATCAATCATAGCTCGAATTTCGAGGCTGAGTAATTGTAAGATCTCAGATGTCCTGATCGAATAATTATAAACGCATAATTAATTCTGTTTAATTTGATTTTCTGTTTCAGAATTACTTGTTACAAAGCTGATATCAATCGATATCAAAGTTACGTTCATAAAGATGTCTAAATTCACAATTCTTTGATACAAAGGTGAAAAGAGCATTTCGTAATTTTTCTTTAGAAATAAATTTTCAAAATTTTCAAATTGCTTTTAAATTTGGAATTTAAATTTTTTAACATTACTCCAAAATTGTTGGCCATTTAATGTGTTTAATGTATACCTTTAAAACATCAAGAATGAACTACAATGAATGAAGTGAGATCACTATTTAGATACAGGAATAATGGTTCTCATTACACTCGATTTGACTTTTCCTTGAATCGATTACTCTTTTACACATCAGTCTTCCTCCACTACATAAATTACATAAATTATATAAATATATAGTATAAAATAAAATACCACAGTATTTCATAAATGATATCTAACTTTACCGTCAATATAATCATAAATTCTTCTTTTATATAGAATCGAATGAGAACCACTTCCAAGTTTCTAACTCAAGTATCAAATATCTCGTTTCCGTGAACTTTTTGTGGGTCAATCGAACCATTCACCTTCACGTACACATTTTCTCAATATTTTATAGTGATTTAGTATTTACGCTAGTATAGTTCCTTAAAGAATTTAAAGTCACAGAATTCTCAGAATGTCTCCGAAAAGAATGATTGTACTGATCTGAAATAAATCGTAAAAAAGTTTTTTAAAGTTTTTTAAGAAGGATCTTCATTTTCTTACATGCTGTAAAAATGTTTTAGAATAAAACAAATGACACACACTTTGAAAGTAGAAGCTTCAAGTTTTAAAACGAGCCTAGGTTTTTTTTACAAAATTATAATAATCCAAATATTTCTCCAACATTGAAAATTTTATGTTCGAACACTTTCATGAACGATTCTATGAAATTCTATGACATTGTAACTTCCTTCCAAGGAAAATAAGAAAATAAAGAAAATAATTGTAATCGAAAATCAAGTTGACCAGTGATCGTCTGTTAAGAATAATTACGCATTTAACAAAGTTAAATCATTACGCTCGATTCAATAAATAATTTTCAGATACAGTGCAGATATGGCAAAACTAATTATAATTTTTAATTGTAATTCCAATCACTAGTAACGCTGCGGTATAAAACCTACCTAAATCGGTACAGCAGAATGTGACGTGAAAATTATAAAAGGATCTTAAATGGTTACGAATGTGTAACAAAAAAAAAAAATGCATTTCATCATCCAATGATTGCGTGATTGCATATCAAATCTGCTTATATATTTTGTTTATGATTATGCATAATAAGACCGTAGAAATTCTCTTAGTCAATGATGGTACAAACCTGGAGTATCCACTGTAGGTACAGAGTTTGCTGGAATAACTAAATTGCCAAAAGTTGATAACATAGAAATAATTTATTCAAACGCGTGGAAATTTATTCAACTAGAAATAAAGATAGTTTACTCAGTAAAAATCTTAGAGTTAAAGGAATTTAAAAGCAAAAGAATTATATACATAACGTTTTCATGAACAAGATTATTCAATATTAGACGTTACTAAATAAACTGAACGACAATAAAAGGGAGGACTGTTTGAAACTTTCATTAAATGTTTATACTGCATGCAAATAGAAGAATCGTACAGAATTCAATCTGATTTCTCTAATATCACACGAGCGTCGAATTTCAGTTATTATCGAATTTTATGGAATTCACTCACGCACGATTAATTAATGCAATCGCGAACTGCAAAATATATCTTTTGGATTTGGAAGGAAATTCTTTGGAAGACGATTTAACAGTTATTCGTATTTCGCGTTCAGAATACCTTTTCTAATATAACTGGGGGGTGGGGGAGGGGGAAGAGGAAGCCTTGGCATTCTTTCCTTCAATCCGCCACGTCTTTGAAGTTCACCGTCTAAATCCTACGAGGTCGAGCTGCCTTAAAAAGAGAAGTTTCCTCCCTTTGACGTTGGATTTCACGCAAGGCTAAGTTATGCGAAGATGCTCCTTGTTTAAGCGCAAATTGGGTTTGCTCGACGCGAAGTAAGAACCCTCGCGGGGCACAAAGGTCCTCGTCCTTGAAATTAATTCGCAAAAGAGACAAAGGACTATTCGGTGGTCGTAGAGCGCCGTTCAAGCTTCACGGTTGATGAACTGTCGACACGCGCCAAGCAAATATTAGTCGACTGGAAGTGGCAGTAATTGGATAAATAGTTGTCAGACCGTGTCTTCCATCCCTCTGAAGTAGATTTTTATGCGAAAGGCAGTGAAAACGTGATCAGTACTTTATTGATGATCGAGCAATTCATTCTTCAGCTTTTTGTGCGAGTCAATTGCTTCGTAGTTCAGAAATTGCAAAGAATTTTCAGGAAAGAGTGATGAATAAATACAAAATATACTTCAAAAATAGATCATTATGGTAACGTCGCTGTATTAATTGATTGACGATTGAAGAGTATGAACTTTGTATCAAAAGAATAAAAGATTTATAATACGACAGAAGAGCTCAAATTTTTATTTATATATTTTACAAGAAATCATTGAAACAATTCAGATTTGTGAAATTGAACACAAATAATTTTGACCACTCTGACAGTTTTAGTATTAATCAAATTATAACAAGAAGTGAGTAATATTAAACATCATTTTGTCCTTTTTAATTGTTAAATCTAAAGGAGGAAAGGAATCTTTTTTAAATATAATTCTACAAACATACCTACATTCCAAATCGTGTCGCTTTTGTAACGAAGAAGAGATGCGACATGTTATTCCAAAAAATTCATATCGAAGTAAATTCTACAACGTCTAAACGTTTACGAAATCCCAAATTTAAAAAGCAGTTCGTCAGATTTGGAAAACAATGCTCGATCCGACTTTTAGATCTGATCAGGGATCATCGTTTCTTCTGATTCGGCAAAATTGTGCAATTTATTTCATTATATTCGACACGCGTCGCGTTTGATCGATTTTAGTTAATCGCTCGGGGTTATATAGCAGAATTCCTAGCATGCTGGACGCCGACGCACCTATTGATTTTACGGGAGAGGGAGGACGAGAGAGAGAGAGAGAGAGAGAGAGAGAGAGAGAGTTAGAGTGTGGAATAAGAGAGGACAAGGGGGTAAAGGTGGTCCGACAGTCTCCTCTGACCGATGCAGCTTCATTTCCCAGGAGCATTCACTTAGAAACATCTTTTTTACGTTCTACCTCTCGATCAATCGTCGAATAAATGACACGTTGCTACGTAACTAATTACTCGAACGTTGCGCGACAAATTATTCCTCGCTTTTTCCATCAATTTATTACAACACACTGTCTCGTTATCTACCATGAAAAATAATACACACAATAATACTTTATTAACCTTTGAATTTTGTGTTTGATAAAATGATTCGTTCGTAGTATATGTATTTCTGAAATTTGAGAAGTTTCGGGATTAAGAATTATACTGTTAAGCATAGAAATATAATTTACCAGAAGATCTTGGCAAAGTTGAGCAGTAATTTTGTGACAATTATTATCAGCTTGTAAAATTAATTATCTTATTATTTTAATATTCAGGAGATTTGAGATTTCGTATTTACAGATTTAAGGAATTTACGTACTTTGATAAAATAAAATTAAATGTCCGAAGAATGATAATATTTAAATATTCGAGTGATATGAAATGACATAAAAATAGACGAAGGAATTGCATATTCTGTTCTCCGTGTGAGAAAGACGAGGTTAGAGAAAGGAAAAACAAGGAGATCGAAGGGATGAATCGTCTGTTGTTTGTGGATATCTCGAATGAAGTGGTCGTACCGGTTGAAGGCGAATACTTGGGTAATCCTCCGATATACGTGAGAGGAAAATCAGATTCCTTAAACGTCAGCCAGCCCAGCAAATTCTGAAGTTCAAGCTGAGCCGGGTGAAAAATTCACGGGGATTTTTTCCACGCTCCTCTGCAAATCGTAATAGACTGTCCCTAACTTGTGAAACACGGACCGATCGAATGGGCTGTCATTTTCTATCGAGTATATAGATCTTCAAGAAGTTCCGAAAATATATGAAAATTATTTTTATCACGATTTTAACGAAATATCTTAATTGAAAGAAATAGATAGAAATAGATACAAGTTTCTGCCTAATGTAAAGAAATTTTTAAATTTCAGTAGCGTAGAATATTACTGAATACAGACGAGGAAATGAAATTGCAACTACCGCATTTTTAATAAACGCAAATAATTCATACCCTGGCATTTCTAAATTTTATCGACGTCAAAGTATTCTAAAAATATTCGCGTGTGCCAATCACTTGACGAAGGTGGCGGTCAAAGAAAATTTCAGTCCAATGTTTACGAACGGATTGCAATTACGATTTCCGTGCATACCTTCCGTTACACGATGAATTGTAATTATTTGCTTGGCATTTGTCAAACAAAAGCGGTGGTGGTAAAATATTCGCCGGTTGGACGCTTGTTTTCAATTAAATCGCCCGGCGTGATCACAGCGGCCAACGAATCGCGACAAAGCTGCGAAACACGACGGCGTAATTATGCTTCGTTTAAATTCGCCACGATAATCGATGGTCATTAAATGACAACGAGCCACAGAGGAAACAGGTACGTCGCTGACTTTGCTTTTAATCCAACTTAACGGCTGAACAATTTGTCCTGATTTGCCAGTGGACGCGCCAGCCTGAAGCAAATTCGTCGAATCCTTTTTTCCTGGCAATCGAAGCGGACGCAACCTCCTCGTGAATTTCGTGAAAATCAAACGTACTTGCTGTTCTTATTGTCTGTCTTTACTCTAATTCGATTTTCTAAAGGTTTAATCGAATTTAGTAGACACTTAATTTTTTTTAAAATTTAAAATATATCTGTAGTTAATCGAGTCGTGTTGTCAAATTCTATCATTTAATATCGAACCTGTGCAAAGGAATTCCAAGGATTCGCTTAATACTTTTTCATCGTTATTCCTTCGACTTAGAAATGTCATGATGAATTATTAATGGTGTTTTAATAAATGATTTTTTTCTAAAAGAGATCGTATTTCGGTATAAAACAGAACTTTAATTTATTGCAAAAGTTACTTAACATTAACGACTCTTACGAGTTGCATAGAACACTCATTACCAGCCGAAGCAACAAAAAAATTCGGAAAGGAATTCTAAAAAATACATTCGGATCATTTATACACGTCGATTATCGACTTTTCTTACGGAAGCATCCATTAACTTTCGCTGCAGCCACTTTTTTTGAAGCAGCGAAGGACCGCTCGACTTACAAGGTTGTTCCCTCGAAGTTCACGATGGAAAAGTTGCACGCGAAACGATTTGAGAACCGTCGCTTTAAAGCCCCACTTATCGAGCGCCTAGTTGGTATGATAATGTAATAAAATAAATGGAGGTTGCTGTTTCCCGGCGATATAGACTCTCGTTGCCTCTTTGTCCCGCGGCCACCCGGTTCGATCTTCCTCGTTGGCGAGCCACCCTCCTCGAAATCTCACCTCCTCGTCGCACCACCGCCACTTTCGATTCCTCCGTCTCGTTTCGTTCGAGAGTCTCGCTCCTCTGGTCTTTCCTCACTCCGACCCACTCAGTTTCATTTCAACGGAAGCGCCCTCCCTCCCCCCACAAATCTGGCCGGCTGCCGAGGGGTTGCTACGGGGATCCCCACGAGAAGGTAGAAGGGAATGGAGCTCACCTCGAAAGCGAAATACAACAAGTCCTGCCGCCATTGCTGGGTCACCCTTCAACGGGAGTTTTGTCGTTGCGTGGGTGGGGGTTTGACGGCCCTGTGCGACGAGTCATCCCCTTTCGACCCCGACCGAAGCTTGTGCTCGCGTGGGGTGGGGCTGAGAGAGAGAGAGAGAGAGAGAGAGAGAGAGAGAGGATAGAGTGTGTCTTCTGTG
>NIPQ01092523.1:8068-32054 GCA_002806875.1 Lepidotrigona ventralis hoosana | reverse complement strand
CTCTTCTTTCATTCTCTCTCCCTCTTTTCTCTCTCTTTCTCTCTATCTCTCTCTCACACATACACACACGTACGTATATTGTCTTTTGTTGAACGTTGTTGGATATCAGGTGAGAGGGAACAGGTACCTAGAGATGACGAGCGGAAGAGATAAACGTTGTCTTTCCGTCTTTTCGAAACTTTCATTCTCTCTTCTGGTTCTCCACGTGACCCTTACGTTTAACTGCTTCTCGTCGGTCCTGGATGTTTAACATCGCACGGAGAATAGCTCCCCGGGCGAGACTCAACCCCGGGTACGCGCCTTCGAATTATAATTTCGTTACGCTTCTTTCGCCGAAGATCCACGACGACGTGCCGTTGGATTTGAACACTTTCATGGCCTGCGTGAAATAAACGAGTTACACTTTGATCACTGGGTCAAGTTTTATGAAGAAGTTGGAAAATGCGAAATTTTTCTTAAGTATGTATAAAGAGACACATGAATGTCTGTGATGAAGAATTTACAATGCAATAAAGACATAAGCGTTTATTAAAATATTCTATGAAAGATTATTGAAACGTCTAACAATGCACGTTCATGATGAGTGTGAGTAATAATTATTCAAAGATACTCTTGAGTATAAATTAGAATGTTATTGATCATTTAATCATTGCACGATTCGTTGGTAATTATTTAGTAATTTATTACGACACGTGTTTCCTCGTTTATTAAAGAACAATTTGACAGAGGATTGGCGTTCAAATGTATTGCGAAAAGATTTTAAGAAGTGTACGTTCCCTTTTCGAGAATGTTTCTGCCAGATACGAGTTAATACTAAAATCCCATGAGACTGAAACGAGAATTTTCATGGAACAAGCACTTGTAATCTCGAAGATCCGACAGTCGACAACGGTCTTCGAGTCGTCTCGCGTCGTAGACTTTAGTTGGTGTAACGTGCGAACTTGAGAACATGCTTGCACGAGCTTATCGCTCCTCAAATCCCCGACGATTCCGCCTTCGATCTTGTTACGAATCTTGAAATCATTGGGAACACAATTATAAAGTGGATAATCTTGTCCTCTTAGTCTAAATGATGGAGAGCTTTTGTTCCAGAAAACGTTTTCAACTATAATTGTGTGAATATTAAGTATCTTACGCGCGAATGATCTCCTTGTTATTGTATCGTCAATTTACTGAAAGAGTAACAACCTGATACCTAAATCTGTAATTGCAAACAAAAAAAGAAAGAAAGTTGCAAAAAAGGGATCTATAATTGCAAAATCTAAAATCTGATCCAACCTTGTCCACTAAATTGGACTAAATGTTCAATCTGTGTAATATTGGAAAAAATTTGCCAATAGAGCAAATTTTAATCGTGACTAACGATATTATAATTCGATACATTTAATATTTCATACAAATTTATTTCATATATAAGATTAAGACAGAATATTCAAATATAAAGAATATAAAAAAAAGTCTGAAAAATTGGAGAAAAGCTGTCTCCTTTTGGTTCCCTAAAATTCAGTGAGCCGCTGTCGATAAATTTGAGCAATTCCGGAAGTTAAGTTTGAAAAATTCTTCTTTCAAAAGTATCGTGCAATAAGAAATAATCATTTGCTACAAAGAGACCGATGGTTTCAGCTTCGACGTCCGTGGTCGTCGCCAGTTCAACAACGCTCTCCTCTGGTCGTCGCCGAAGGCACTGGGACCAAGAGCTTTTTTTATCGCAGCGTCGAATCCTGCCCACCTCAGCATCGATCGGCTAGAGACTAAGGACGAAGGGATCTATCGGTGTCGAGTGGACTTCAAGAATTCGCCGACGAGGAAGCAGAAAATGAATCTGACTGTTATAGGTGAGTAACGCGCCTTATCAGAAATTACATCTACGATCTTATAAATCCGGTAATACAAATCTGTATTATAATGTAATGAGTAATTCATGAAGAAAGTTTCTTAGCATCTGCAATAATAATTTTTCAATGCCAATTGAGTTCCAAATTATATTACTAATTACACAACTTAACTATGGGGCGAAATGGGCGAAATTTTCTCATTCAAAAAAATTGTATTTTCACTCTCGTGTATGTCCTCTTCATCGCCACCTCCCTAAATTTCTCGTAAATGCACAAAAATCCGGTGTAGCCAGGAGTACCAATCATCAGTGGCCTATCCATCGCTCGTAAAATCGTTCCGTATTTCTAGCGACGAGAAGAACAATTAAATATCCACCGATGGATATAAATCGTTGAAACGGAGCGAGACCCGCGCAATTTACCGTTTCACGCTCGCGCAAATTCGAACGCTATGCACCGGCCCGGCTGCTTTTTACCCCGTTCGTTTTCCCCGGTTTCCGCGTAATCGTCGACAAAAGAGTATTCACCGAATGGTAAATCACTCGCATCAGCGGAACTCAATTGGCCCTAATCAATCTTTCACGAGTAAATCACGCCGGCACGCAGGCGGCGCGACAGATCAGCCATTCTCAAGCGGCGGACAAATAATCAATCCGCATTTCCGCTGATTCAATCATGCTCCATCTGTGTGCGTACATACGTATATATATATATGTGTGTGTGTGTGTGTATTTCGCGCAGTACCTCCGTCGAAGCCGGTGATACTGGACGGGACGACGAGGGACATCTCGAAGTTAGAGGAACCGTACAACGAGGGGAGTGACGTGAACCTGATTTGCGAGGTACGAGGTGGCAGGCCGCCCCCGAAGCTGACGTGGTACCTCGACAACGCCGTGATAGACGAGTCCTATCAATACAGCGCCGAGTCTGGCCTCACGGTTAACCGCTTGTCCTATCCTAAAGTTGGGAGGCAACACTTCAAGGCTCGTCTAATCTGCGAGGCCAGCAACACTAACCTCGTGCCGCCGCAGACCAGGCTGGTGATCCTCGACGTGAATCGTAAGTTGCAGAATCATATTTACGACGTTATTAAGTTTCCTGTTGTTGGATTTTAGCCATTTAGCGTGAGGATAGTTCGCTTGGGATGGAGAGTCNGATGTATACGTTCCAACCTATGAATTTCCGTAGGCAACGCACAAGCGATGACGTTAATAGGAAATTCAATATTCACTATCGTTCGTTCTGCAAAATTGCCTGATATAAGTAGCCGCCGATAATTGCAACGAAACGTTTGCACAGGTTATAAAACCTACGTAGTAACGGTCAGCTGTATGTTTAATGAAAAATAAACACCGTCGGCCTTCAGTGCTTTAATACATGCTAAAGTGCGTGATACAGATTTCAAATGGAACTTTCGATTAAAAACTGTTTAATAATTTTAATTTCAAGACGTTGTGATATTGTATAGCTATTGAAAATAGACACGAATACAATAAGAGAACCGTGAGTTTTGTATTTCAATTTAAAGTAATTTTAATTTTCGATTAGAAACAAATACTAGCGCGAAAATTAGAGAATCACTTTAATGCGTGACACAAATTTTTAAAATGAAATTCTTAATTGAAAAGACGTTCGTAAAATTTTTTTTTTTTTACAGCTATTAAAGCAAACGTGAACGGAGTAAGAGTTGTAAGAACTTTACGATAACATTGTTAAAAATTTCATTCTCTGTCTGTAATAAATCTTTGCTTCAAGAATCAGTATTGTTAAAAAGTCCGTGCACCGAAATTACTATCATTTTTCAAAGTGTGTTGTGAAATTTAATATTCCAGAGACGTGGAACTTACTACGAAGATTAAAACTCAAAGTATGAGAAGTTTTATACTCTCCAAACGAACTACTTTAATAATTAAAGTTGAGTGATTGAATAGGTCCAAGAGTGATAGGAACGGATCATACTTTCAATACTGTGAGGCGCATTTGTTGATTCTGTTGTCGTTCAAGAAACTCCGAATTTTATTTTATTTTACGCATAATTAAAATTGAACACTATCCAATTATTTTGTATCAAAATTATCGAAGCAATTCAGCGACAGAAAGAAATATAACATTCTTATATAACACTATTTCATTATCCAAAAATTCCATCACTCCTTAAATGCACACTTATACTTCAATTTTACGCTCAATTTGGCAAATGAAAATAATTTATAACGTTTCAAGAAACTTTCTCGCATCTTGTTAAAAATGTGAAATATTCTTCAATGTTATTTCCTCATTAATTGTGAAAGATTTTCGCTACTTCATTTGTAGAAAAATTTCACATTTACGTGCTTAGTCTTCGGGAACCATCGTTTTCTCGAATTATTGACGCAAAACGCGAGTGAAACGGTGGCTGTTGATATAAGCAAGGAATTAAATAATTGAGATATATCGTAATGCCGCGCCGACAGGATTTTAAGAGGTTCTTTCAGCGTGTAATACGGCCTCCTTCGAGCCGCTTTCGCTCGTTTACGCGGCCATAAACGTCTTGAAAGACTCTCCTTAACCCTAAGCAACGTGATACCCTCGCAAGACGCATGCGGCTTCCACGTTTCCTCCTTCGTTTCTGTAATTTCGTGAAGACGCTACTTCTGAAGTTACATCGTTCCAACTTCCTCGGTGTCGGGTATTATCGCGTACTTACCACGAATTGTCGTTAAAAGTTGTACGTTTCAACAATTTTCTAGCGTATAGAATATATATTGAATTATAAAGTATATATATATATTTCGTCGGTAGCTCTCTCGGTGAGCGAATAGTTTTTATACGTATCTCTTTCACTTTCCATGCAAATTTCCATGTGAAACATTTCCTTCGTCGAATATTTTTATTCGTTTAGATTTCCGAGATTTTTCCGCGAACGGAATTAAAGAAATTGCTTCACCTGTTAATTACTATAATAATTATTTTATTTATTTGCCTTTGAGCTTCTGATAATTGAATATAGAAATTCACAGTGTGATGATAATTGTAGTTAAAGCGTATTTACGAATATTATTATTATCTGTTATTGTATTTTGTAATCGTATGCATTGCACAACGCTGCCCGTAAGCATTATTCCAATATTGAGATCGAATGCGAAATACTTTATGAATGAAGCACACGTTTACGTACACATAAATGTATTATAACGCATGATTGGTATTATTGGTACACATTAATATATTATTAATGTGATGTAAATGTATTATACATATACATCATAATTGGGGTTAAATATTGAGATTTTCTACTTAATACTCTTAAATTATCCTTCATTTTTTCGCATCATAGAAATTAAATGTAAGATCAAATTCCAACAGCATGAAAAGTTGTTATACAAAGTTTGGAAAAAGCCATGTCCCCGTTTCGCGTTCTGCTAATACCTGCCGAAATTAGGCATTTCCTTCTCACCATCCCCTTGGATTCTCTCGCATTATCCCGACGCGTGAAACACGACGAAAATGGCACACCGCTTCGCCAGAATAATTTGCAGTTTTCACGAACAGTAGAGCGAAGAGGATAAGTTCGGGAAAGTGGTGGCGCTCGCATAAGTTGGTTAAAGTTAAACTGTTCAAAGAGGAAATTTGTTTTTGCAACTAGGTGAGAGTTGGCTATATAACGCGCTTTAGAACAAGCCGTGTCTAGTTAGGAATCTTTCCTNTTTTTTTTTTTTTTTTTGCGAAACCTTATTTCGTGTTGCTGGTTATTATATGCTCGCGGTCAAATTGTGCATAATAACCGGAAGATTTAAATTTGAGAAGGTTACACAGAGAAAGGATTAAATTGTTTGGAAACCCGTCACAGAGAAAATAGCAGGGAATTTAATGTAGAAAATTTGAAAATTTGTTCAAGAGTTTAGAATATTGGTAAATTTATTAAGAATTGTTAAAAAAAATTTATTACAGAAGAAGAAAATTGTTGTAGCATTACTTACTGAAAATTGATGAAATTGGATAATTAGTTATTCAGATCTATATTGAGATTTTGGGAGTATATACTAACGCAATTATACGTTAGATTATATCATTGGGGTTTTTATTTTACGTATAAAATCTGATAGTAAACACGCTAAAATGAGATTTGGGGAAATTTTATGTTTACTGAAATGAACAAGTTTGACTTCTCGGTATAATATTACAGTTAAAAATTTAATACGCGTTCTTAATGAGTTTATTTAAGAGTTTGATTTAAGAGTTTGGGATTTAACTATTGGACGAATGGAATTTTCACAGTAAGTTGTTAATCGAATGTTACTTTGAAATCCAGTAGAAATTATTCAAAGAAATATAGATAGTACGTTTAACTTTCACTGTTTAACAAATTTTTTACATATAATAACACGAAAGTATCAAAAACAGATTTCATTTGAATTTCTTTGAATCAAAAACACATGTACGAGAGTTGAAATCGAGCGCTGTGTTTATCAAGTTCTCGGCGAATGAATCGAAAACTGACTGGAAATAGAAATTATCCGATGTCAGTTTGGATCTCATGTAGAATTTAACAAAGTTTCAGGACAATCTGAATTTTGAAGGAAGCGAAGTTTTCTTGTTAGCCTGAAAGCAGCTCAAGATTCATATTCAATATTTAGCACCACTCTTCAAAGAGTGACTAATAACTGCAAGAAGTTGCATCGAATTTAGAAAAAAAAAAGACTGAAAATATCATCGTTAAAATTAATATACTTATTATATATTTGGATATTTATCCAAATTCAAAAAAAAAATTATACTGCTTTACTTAACGATTGAAGAGAAATATTCCATTACGAAATAGCGAAAGAAAGGATCTTCGTGAAAATTGAATAATACTGGTAATCAGTCATTATGTCCATTTCAATTCACAAGTAGTTTCGTTTATATTTTGTTCAAATGTTCGAGAGATAATCTAACGTGCTTAAAATTTGACAAGTCAAAATTTCCTTCCTCCGTAATATCATCTTATAGTGACACGGTGTGTCCTTTTTTTTTCTTTTCAGTAAAGCCACTGGTCGTGCAGATTTTGACGAAGGAGCCTCGAGTTTCCGCTGACAAGAACTACGATGTGGAGTGCAGGACAAGTGGTTCTAGACCAGAAGCAGTAATTACTTGGTGGAAGGCGGAAAAGCAGATTAAGAAAATGGCGCAAAACGTAAGCTTTGTCGAGGATAAATTCCCAACAATTTCCAACGAGGCAACAGCCGATGCGAGAGCGTACATTTATTTCATAATGGATTTATTATGGAAATATTGGTTGTGTTCCCGACGAAAATTGCCTCGTTCTTTATTCGTAATTTTATCGTCCGGACGACCGGATTACAATGCCCGGAGTGAAAGAGAGAGAGAGAAAGAGAGAGCGAGTGAGTGCATGCATCGATATTAAAAACAATGTGCAACGTAATTCGCGATAATTAAAAATGTTCAGTCGCCGATAATTGGAATTTTGCAAAATCCAATAGCGCGCGTCGTTTTGTCCTTAATGCAATTTCTCTTGACCGATATTCTCTGATTGTGGTCTCGTTGTCCTCGCGAGATTGTTTATTCCCTTCTTTTTAAAAAAAAAAAAAAAAAAAAAAAAAAAAAAAAAANATATGTACAAACGAGTTCAAATCTGAAAATATCGAAACGTGCCTATTCGAATATTCGATTCATACTGCTCGTCGTATAAGTCGTTATTCATATTCCGTAATTAATACACTCGCTTTCTCGTTCGTATTCCACGCACGAAAGCGTTCAATGGTTTTTCACGATCTAGCTAAAGTGAGGGCTGGTTTTTATTGGCAGTACCCGTTGGAAAATAACGAGAGCCTCAGCGTACTGAGTTTCGTGCCAAGCATCGACGACGATGGCAAATACTTAACTTGTCGGGCGGAGAATCTTGCTATTCCTGGCAGCGCTTTGGAGGACAAGTGGAGACTGGACGTGCAATATCAGCCGGTAGTCAACTGAGTTTCGTGCCAAGCATCGACGACGATGGCAAATACTTAACTTGTCGGGCGGAGAATCTTGCTATTCCTGGCAGCGCTTTGGAGGACAAGTGGAGACTGGACGTGCAATATCAGCCGGTAGTCACTTTGAAGATGGGAAAGACCTTGAATCCCGATGATATCAAAGAGGGTGACGACGTCTACTTCGAGTGCTCGGTTAAGGCCAATCCGAAAGTGTACAAGCTTGCCTGGTTCAAAGACGTATGTTTCTACGTGATACACCATTAATGCTTTGTCTTGAAGGTCTTCTGATAGAAAACGAGTAACTGGTTTAGGTCATGCTTCGATCGTTTCTTTTACTTGGCAAAATAGCGTCATTTTACAATTAGAAAATTGGTATCTCTCTTACAAATTTTATTCTGTTTCTTATGGTTTGTATCGTATTTTAGTAACATTTTGATTGTAAAATCTAATTTCTTACAACGAGAGTGCGAATTTTTATGCAGATTTCTGCAGATTTTCATGCAGGAAAATTTCTATTTGTTACATTAGATAAAATATTCTCAAGTTTTACAGTCTGCTTTTCATATATTCATTCTACATCACTATCTATTTAACCACATTTGAAAAATTACCAATAGGTTTAATAACTTTTACGATTAAATGATCTATAAACAATTGCACAATAATAAGTTTCCATTATATATTGGACATTTACTATAATACATTTATATTGTTCGAAAGCAAGATATTGGAACGAAATGGAACTATTTGTTGCAGGGCAAGGAGCTGAAAAACAATGCCACGGCAGGTATCGTTCTCAGCGATCATTCTCTAGTTCTTCAGCGTATAACTCGATACTCGGCGGGTGATTACACTTGTCTTGTTGCCAACAGCGAAGGGAAAACTGCCAGTAACCCGGTGACTCTTCAAATAATGTGTGAGTTTATGTACTTTGATTTCCTCCAAGTAAATATTCTATACATACATACATATTTTTGGAGAAATTTAAAAAACACAGTAACGATTTAATTTTACCTAGAAAATGTTTGCCATTAGATAAAGAGGTGAATCTACATGAAAAAGTAAGTCGAGAAGGAGAATAAAATGTTCTCGTTTAAGACTTCGTTTCTAAAAAAAAAAGGAATTAAATTTGAAATTTTTGAAAAAGTAAAGTATTCACAGTCTGCATCTTTCTAAAGAAAAATCCTTTCCAAAGAGGCATCTTCTTGTTTCAAGCCAAGAGCTTGTCGACGCTAACTCAAACGATACCTCTCCTATTCTTAATTTCCAAGTAATCGATCCGCGATTATCTTCGCAAATAAACGAAAACATCCCCAAGCCATCAACCAACGAAACTTCATTAAAACAACGATCCGCGTCAGAACGTGTTCGTTCAAACACAATGAGCAACACCGTACTCCTTCCTTCCTTCGTTCGGCGAGCACAAAGGCGCGTTCCATTGGCCTGATCTCAGGCTTCGGTGCCACTCGTTAATCACAAGAACAACGGGAAGGGGTCGCCGATAGAATCGCCGCTTTGGCTTGATATTCTCTCGGCGATTCTCTAATTTGCCAGTTCTCGCGGCGGCTCGCTCGATAATTACTTAATCGATGGCAAGTAGCGTGGCCGAGTTACGGGCCAGCCCTTCCGTCGGAGAATCGGAAAGGGAGCGCCCTTGGTCGCCTCGGCGAGAGGGAATCTGGTATGAAAGGGAGCGTAAAGGAGGAGAGTATGGCGACGATGATTCAGGTAGGACGAAGACAGGCTGGATAGTTTTCTGTAAAACACACAGCGCGAGTTATTCTATTAGAATGGTCGGTAACGGTGCTGGTAGCTCGGCGTATCTGCATCTTGTAAATGACCTAAGAGGGAAGGAAGGACTGCGATGCATATTCAATGTATGTAAAGCGTGACTGAATATTCATGTGTGGGTGAACGCAGCCTGGCAATGTGCTAAGCCAGGCCCGCGCAGCGGTGGCTGCGCCACGAGTTAAAGGGAACCACGAATTTATCCCGATGTTTTGAGAATTCCCTGTCACGCGCCGCCGTTTCGATCGTTGACATTGATCCTTGAGAGTAGAGTCAAGAATTCGGTTGTTCCGAAGAGTTGCCGATCAACTTTCATCAGCCCTTGAGGGCAGCCACCCCGAATCGTGTTCTGTTAATTTTGGTGGATGACGACGAATGTCTTACTTTCATTCTTCTTTTTCTTCCGTCGCACTTAACGATGGGAATTTTGCGTATGTATGATTTCGCATAGAAGAAGCTGTGTGAACTTTACAAATTGATTTATCGAGTACGATAAACCATCACTGTGTAATTAGAATATTACGTAGTATTTTTGTTTCTTATTTCGATCAGGTAGGTAGATGTATTTTTTTAATAAATATGTATATTCTGTGTCAAATTTGTCCATTTTCAGTGTCTTGAGGTCGCAAAATAAATGTTTGATATACCGAGAACTACGATAATACATTAAACGAATGAAATGTTGAATGAACGACTATGCTCATAACAATCTAAACAATCTAAGAAAAAAGAACTTGTAATAACGTACGATACATTACTTCGGAACATCGCTCATTTACAGCCTTTGGCAAGAGCCAGGAAGAGTCCGTCTCAATCGATCTTCCGGATAATTCGAGAAATAAATTCCACATAATATACAACCGTAGAAGCGGAGAGCCTTACCGTTGTGCGTAACCGTAAGACAACATTATACGCATCTCGATTAACATGAAGCGACTGGTAATGCGTGGTAATCAGCAACCGGTGCGGCGTGCGTTTCGCTCGACAAATGCAGTGCCGGTGATACGTCGTGCATTTAGTATCGTCGACTTCTCGTATTAGTAATTAATTCGCTAGTGCATCAAACACATCAGATTGAAACTGAGCCGTCTGCTGATCCCGTACTTCCGTAATAAATCATCTCTCGTGCCATTTGGAATTTCCGTATGCCGTGGCCTATTGCAGATACCGATGTCAAGGGAATTTCCTATTAGGCGATCGATCGAACCGGTCGCCGCTGTTCGATGGCGTTGGGCTTCTTCATCCATTTCACGCGCCAACATCTTCTCACATTTGGATATTAAACGCTCCCCCGAGTGTCGTCTTTTCTCTACGCTTTCCATATCGATCGTGATTCCATCTATTTGAAGCAGCGAATTAAGGAGAGCGTCGATCGGACTCTTTCATCCCCGGAGTATGGATCGCTGGCACGAGGCCGATCCGCACCAGTAGATTTTAACTCAACTAATTTTTCTTCGTGGATGTAGGATCATTTTTATGTCACGTAAGAATTCAATATAGCAACGAGTGTGCGTGAAAAAATATCGTGTACTTTAGATTTCGTAAGGCAAGTTATTAACAATCGGAGTAAGTTTATAATGGAGCCATCTAAACTCGTGTAATTTTTTTCTCAGATAAGATGAAGCAGGATCACTCGTGTCACTTAAAATTAATTAACTCAATATTCAACTTAATGATAATAGATATAGGGAACGAAACGAAGGAATGAAAAAATAATATATGTTTTTAAGAAAAAAACATCAAAATGAGGAAGTGAATTAAGGTGTAAGTACTTGAATCAATGTAAAAAACAAGTATACCCGAATTCTTAAATAAAAAAAAAAATATTATTTTCTCTTGTCGACTTTATTTGCATGTAAGATCTTTCTTTCTGCCTAATGTACAATACAAAATACAAAAATCTCTCAGCGATCTTCATGGAAATTACTAAAATAAATGCCAGAAATGTACACGCTAGAAACAAACTGAATGGAATATCTGAATGTAATGTTGAAATATTCATCGAAGGTTAAAGTTGGTTCCTCGACACTTCCCTTCATTCATTTACATTTCATTCGCACGTGATCACCCGTCTCCATCTACCAAGAACTAAAATCGTTTCAACAGAAGGTCAACTCGCTTAATATATGTTTCGCGATTGGAAAATATTCATTTCCACGAAACGACCTACTTCGAAGCGTTGTCCGTGATAATTCTCTGTTTATCTGAAGCGTTGCCCGTGATAATCCTCTGTTTCTTCGAACATGTAGTAACGGACGTGACTTTCATTCGCAGACACGCCAGTCTGCAAGGAGGGCAGAAGCGAGGTGGTCGTTGGCGCGCTGAAGCAGGAAACCGTATCGCTGGTTTGTTCCGTGGAGAGCCACCCGGCCCCGTTGATTTTCCACTGGACATTCAATAATTCCGGCGAATTGGTGGAGGTGCCACATTCTCGTTACTCTCATATGGTGGCGGCGGTCGGCACGCCGTCCGTTGCCGAAAGCCTGAAGGAGTATCCACAGTTCCATGGGTCCAGGCTGAACTACACACCCGCAACGGAAATGGACTACGGCACGGTAGCGTGCTGGGCGAGCAACCAGGTTGGCAAGCAACGAACGCCATGTCTCTTTCAGGTAAATGCACTTCTCTCGTTTCTCTTACGTGGCGCCGGTAGCTTGCAATTTTCGCGATTGTTCATTGCGTCGTATCATTTGGAACGCGATGCTGCATTAGCCAGAATAATTTTACTTGAATTATTGATTCTTTCTACACACATTGTGTAATATTGTGTGTGTGTATCATTTTCGATGACTTGTACCATTATTTTTGATATTTTACGTTGATGTTTTTCGTTGCTGAATTCGTCGATGCTTTAAGAATAGAAATGTTTTATTCTTGAATGATTAATTTCTTTTCTTTTCTTATTTCAGTATTTCAACAGTATAATATTTTTTTGTAAGATAGTAGTGACTCACGAGTGAAAAGAAATGCAAACGATAGTTAAAAATAAGATAAATTCTAGAATAGAGTAAAGAATTTTAGAAAAGTATAGAGTGAAGCGATTTTCTTTTCTACTTTGTACTGGATTTTTGAGAGTCACCGTAGTTTTTATGTCGGTTCGTGTATTTTTCGTTTTACCCTTGACACCTTGATACCGACGCACAGACACAGTGAAAAATTCGACTTCGATTTCTCGACAAACTGCACGTTTTGAACTTGAACACGATTTGACCATTTTCGATGTTATACCCGGTGCGCGCGTTGCAATGACTTTCGAAAGAATAAACCCCCAAAGAAAATGAAACACGATGCGCATTTTCGTGCAGTTTGGTAAAACAAAATTTGCAACATTCGCAAAGGACAAATTATTCCTTCGGTGCAAGTCGTTCAATTTTATACACTTAAATTTACTTGACTCGTGCGATGGCTAGACACGAATTTTTCTACACTTTTCAGAAATTTAATAATGTAGAAATTCATAGTATATTGGCAAAGTTTCCAAGATTCATCAATTGAAAAAATCTGCTGCAAAAGTTGAGTCTATCAGAAAGAAATGCGCCGATACGTGTTTGTATGCGACCAGCGTATTGCAGAACGTGAAAAACACAGAATTGCTTTTAATGGTCCGGAATTGAATTTCTTCGAAAATGGAAAATGTTCGATCTACCAAAATGTCTGTGAACCTTCGTACACTCGTGGACTGACATGCATCGAATATAATAGGCAGATGAATGAAAATGGTACATATCAAGAGCTCTTACTCGTTTTTTGGAAAANATGAATGAAAATGGTACATATCAAGAGCTCTTACTCGTTTTTTGGAAAAGATATTCGTTAATCGAATATAAATATTTGACTGAAATACGGATGAAACAAGATGGTGTGTTTATTTGATATTGTTGATAAATCTTGTACATAAGATTCCTGGTTAATTTTCCAAAAAGCTTGTTTAAACCTTCCATTTAATAGTAAAAGATGTTCTATTCTCGTTCAGTTCATGCGTGCTCTTTTGAAAAGAGAATATAATTTTGTGAATATGATCTTGCGCAATTGTTTTTTTCTTAATCAAATTATCATATAACTATCTACTAACACATCGAAATTGGACTTCTTACATCTCATTTCTTCTTGCATTTCATATTATATTCAAATTTAATCTAATTCTGATCAGATTAAATCTTTTCGTCATACAGGAACCAAATTAATTTTCAAATTACATGAAGGCGTTCTCTTCTTGACCATTTACGTAAATATTTGTGATAATCAATGTCTATACGACATTATGTGCTTCAGTTCAGTCAACTCTATTAATCAAGCTCTATCAATTAATTGAGTCAACACAGTGCCATATGATCGTTACATTGATCTACTCAATCTAAATGCAGTTATATTAATCACATAATATTCTGCACAGATAGCTATATCTAAATCATTGCGCAAACGGCAGGAGTTATTTTAAATTTGTATCATAATGGAATTTTCTCGATAAATTCCGTGCCACTCNGACATTATGTGCTTCAGTTCAGTCAACTCTATTAATCAAGCTCTATCAATTAATTGAGTCAACACAGTGCCATATGATCGTTACATTGATCTACTCAATCTAAATGCAGTTATATTAATCACATAATATTCTGCACAGATAGCTATATCTAAATCATTGCGCAAACGGCAGGAGTTATTTTAAATTTGTATCATAATGGAATTTTCTCGATAAATTCCGTGCCACTCTATAAACTAGATCATAAATTTTTATCGTTTTTTTCAAAATTTCATTTCCACGGAATGCTGCTTTTTAGCAGCAACTTTTAGTTTATTTTAATGTTTGTTGTATGTAATAGTACAGCCTCAAATGTTGACACGTTACAATTTGTGAAATTATTTAGCATATGATGTTTGAATAATTTTAATTGATAAAAAATTTTAGCAGCAACTTTTAGTTTATTTTAATGTTTGTTGTATGTAATAGTACAGCCTCAAATGTTGACACGTTACAATTTGTGAAATTATTTAGCATATGATGTTTGAATAATTTTAATTGATAAAAAATACGGCAGCTGTTGAAGCAAACATTTTCTGAGAATAATTAACTTGGAATATTCATCATTAATTTAAATTACGTGAATTACATGTAGAATATTTATAATTGGTTAAAAGATCTATATACCACCGTGTTCTTCTTTCTTAAAATTATTAGAAAATTCGAAATAACTTTATGAAGTTAGTAGTACTTTTGTTATTATATAATTTGAAAAAGAGAATCAAAAGAATTCTGCTGTATTCCTTTAATAAATCAAATTTCTATCGCATTAAAATTCTGCAATCTTCGTACATCGAAATTGCTTTGAAACTCGACGAGATTGAAACAACGTACGAAAGTACCAGCAGAAATTTTCTTTATTCTTAGAAATCATAGAGCAATGTTTTAATGGATCGAGACAAGCGGGATATCTTCGCCCGTGCCTTGAGAATTCTTCGCGACACGGCCAAACTTGGCGAATCGAAATCGAAACTTTTTCAATTGTGGAAAGCGCGGCCTTTCGAACGGTCGATCGGATTCGGAGCGAACGATACATCCATTACTGAGCCACGGACGGCCATATTTTCCAGGTGATAGCCGCAGGACGTCCGTACGCTCTGCACAACTGCAGCACGACGGAAATGTCCGCGCCTTTGGACGCGGAGGAACTGAACGCCAAGTCCGGGACAGGACTGATCGTTCGCTGCTTGGAGGGTTACGACGGTGGCCTTCCGATCCACAGCTACCAGCTGGAAGTGGTGGCGGACGAGGACGGTGGGCCAATTTTATTGAACAAAACCGTGCCTGCCAGCCCGAACGGGCCGACTTTCGAGGTGGCAGGCCTAACGACAGGAAGGAGTTATCGACTTTTTCTGTACGCGATTAATGCAAAGGGGAGGAGCGAGCCTGCCATTCTCGAGCCAGTGACCCTGAAGGGTGTCGCCATGTACACGACCGGTGAGTGCATTGACTTTCTAATATCGCGTATCGCGATTCAACGCGACCGTTCGACAGATGTCAAATCGATTTGCCATACAATGAGAAACGATTTCTTCGCACCGAAACGTTCAGCAGTTCCGTTAGTTATTTTACACGTTGGTGGGGATTATCTGTGGAAGTAACTGTGTCGTGTTCGCGAAATTTATTAGTTAGATTAAGTCCTACATTGAATGGTCGATTTTAGGAACACTAATAATACAATAATTTGGTAACTAAAAGTTAATGCGTTTTACATACACATTTATCCTTTATAAATATGAAGCAATTGCACTAAAGTAGTTGTATTAACTTGCTAAGAATTATCAGAGTAACTTTGGAGATCAAATCAATTATACCAGTTTAACTGACTTGCTTTATGTAATTAGATATAGAACCTATTAAATATTTATTATTTAGATATTAAATTTCAAGTATAACTTTTCCGTTGATTAATGTTAATGAAGTTGAATAGCTTCTTCTTAGTCTTTCTTCATCAGAAAGTTTCAATAACGTTAGGATTTCGAACTATCCGCGGAAGAAATTAATTGTCCTCTTTCTTTTCCCGTTCATTTGCAACATCGTCTGCATTCAAAATTTCAACGTAAATTCCGAAATCCTCAATCTCGAACATCAAAACGAAATAACAAAACTTCGTACAAATCGAATAATCGAGAACGGCGCGCACGAAACGACTCAATCCACGATCAATGAGCGGTTGTTACTGAAAGAAATTCGCCGCGAAACGAAACCTCGACACGAACTTATTCGACGGTTCAATAGAATCACCATAATCGCAGATGGTAATGTCGCGCGAAGCCACGCAGTTACAAAGGCAATAAATATCGAATAAGACGGTAATAAATATCGCCAAGCTGTTCTCGAATTGCATACGAAACAAGCACGCTTTAAGGATCGCTGTTTAAATCTTTGCACCCGTCGGTCGATCGTGCAGTGACTTTCGTTCTGTTCGTTTCGACTATTAATCACAACAACTGGCAATCACGCAATCATTCGAAGCAGAAACAATTAAACGAGAGTTGTTCCTCGACGATAAGCGATCAAGGATGCAATTACTGCTTGTTCGATTGTATTTCGATAGTGATGATATAGAGAGAAAGAGAGAGAGAGAGGTAGTAACTCCATGACGGTTGTGCTCAATAATTACAAATGCGTAAGAGACTCCAGTGAGTTTATACAAGTTAATTATTTTTTTTTTTTTTCTGAAAGAATGTCTTCAATCAAAGGACATCGGTCGTGTTGAATTCTAATTAATTGCAATCTCGGTGACAATTATTATTTAGAAAAATTCACGTTTCAATTGGCACGAGATTCGAAAATTAAATATTAATCATTCCGGGCGAAAATTTTTATTTTTACCTTTCTCTGTCATGGAGAAACTTTTAGCCGAAATTAAATAAAACGTAGTTTAGTTTTTACTCATTTACAGGAATATATTATAATGTACAAAAGTACATTATAAGTATCCAGTTACAATGCTCGTTATAACATTTAATGAAACCCAGGAAATATTTGTTAAATTATAAAAGAAAAAAAAAACATGAATTCATTACTATATGAACTACGGATCTGTTATTAATTGAAAACGCAGAGAGTGCACGCAGTGTGCAAGAACGTATAAAATTAAAGTAGTAGCAGTAACAAATTTTCACTACAGACTCCAATAATTGTTTGCTTCACTACATTTTAATGTATATAATGTATATAAATTTCCAATCTACCAATAACCTTATCAACACTGCGCCGCAACATCGCAACATCGTTTCGCATAACGTTTCTCGTAAGAATAACATCGAGCAAAAACTTAGCTGGACACGCGTATTTCGCGATTCTCTAATTCGGCCGATGAGATAGACGACGGCGGGGAGGGGAGGGTGGAGGTATTTACATTATCGAGTTCAGTAAAACGTCGAGAAGTTTTCTCGTTACCGGCGATGATTATTTTCGCATTATCTGTAAGGAGAGGAGAACGGAAGCGAAGTGAAACTAGGACGCTTCTCGGCGAGCGAACTTCTTACCGTTTGACAAAACGAGAAGTTAAAAGAAAACGAGAACGTCCGGTAAATTTTAAGTCCCGGTCGGGAGGACTGTTCTCGAAACGGTGGCACAGCACGATTAACGACCAGGGAAATGATCGAAACTAGACTATAAATTGGAAGAGGTATAATTGGAGTTGGTATCCAGGTCTTTTTTTTTTTTTTTTTTATCGGNGGATCAACGACACTTTGTACCGAGAGGTGTTAACGTAAGGATAATATTCTTTGTTAGATATTAGCATATTTCTGCTTAGAAACGAGTTACGAAATTCTGAACTAGATATCTCGGATATCTTTGGAATTGTTTATTTTAGATCAAAATCAATTGACTCTTGAATGATTTTTTACTATCAATTCCTACTCTTTGTAACATTTATATCTGATATTTAATGCTAGACATTTGAAAGAGAATCATAGTGTCCAATACGTGGAATAGTTTTTAATAGATTTTTTTTTTAACTTGAATTTTAGAGAAAGAGCTCAGTTTGCTTGTAGGACGATCTGCGAAATCGTGGAGATTATTTAAAAAAAAAAAAATCTAATCTTTCAACTGGAATAAAATAGCTGTACTGAACAAGAGACGAATTTTTCTCAAGAAATACGTGAAGATAATCAAGTGGAATAATTAAAGTGGGACATTCTATGTGTACACCACAGTTGAACTGTCATAGCAACGTAATTGACATACCTCCATTAATTATCGTCCTGCTTATTAAGCTAAACTAGAAAGAGTGCGGGTGAGGATAACGATGTGATTGAAAATAGAAGATTTGTGTACACCACAGTTGAACTGTCATAGCAACGTAATTGACATACCTCCATTAATTATCGTCCTGCTTATTAAGCTAAACTAGAAAGAGTGCGGGTGAGGATAACGATGTGATTGAAAATAGAAGATATAAATTATGCTATAAGTATGTATGGATAACATGGAAATTTCACGTAGATGGTTTAGAAAGATTTTCTTGCTCGGCTGTGCTCCGTTATATTTCTGTTTTATTAATTATCGAAATCTTTATATTTCATTATCGAGACTCCGTCATTTTGACTTAAAAATGAATTAAATATACAGGCGAAAGTCACATTTATATATCCCGAAAAATTAGAACTTCACCTTTTATGCNTTATATATCCCGAAAAATTAGAACTTCACCTTTTATGCATTTATAGAAATGTTTGAAATTGCACAGAAAGTAAATGATATGAGAGCATAGTAGTTTTTATAATAACTGGTACGTAGAACAATCTCTCATCCTGGTTACATTTTCCTAATTTTATCCCCAAAACTATGAACGTGCATAAAAATCTAATTTAAAATAAACAATTATTTATGAAAAACATTATTTATGAAAAAAATTTGTAAACTCTCTGAGGGGATCAGGAGAATCTCTCAAGTACATATTTCTTTTAAATTCCATTGACATAATTACTATGTCTATGTAGATATTTATGCATTTTTAGAAAATTTAAAATTCCAAAAAAGTCTACGAAATACATAGAACACGCAGAGATAGTTCGCTTGTTGCAATATTTAATAGATAAAATATATATCTCTGTTCAGCTTTCAGCGTTCTAATTATACTCGTAAAATAAAGACACCGGCAGTCTCTAATAATCTTCGAGAACTGAGTGGAATATCAAATTGTTTTGTGTCGTGAACGTGGCGTTTCCAACGTTTCCTCCGAAACGCGTTCGAGACACTTTCACAGAAGCGTGCAATACCGGCGAAACAATAAATTTAAATGGCTCGAAAACGAAACGGAGAACGGCCGGGGGTGGCGCGAAGAGGGGTACACGGCTAGGTAAAAGTATACTTGCCGCAATAATCGAGAAGCAGGGACAAAACAGAGGAAGGCAGAACAGATAGGTAGCCCGATGAAAGTTCCGGTTGATCGAGCAATTTTGCATTACTGCCATGACAGGGAACACGGACGCATCAATGCTGAGCCCGTTGCTACTGGGCCTGGCAACAACAGCGACCCTTTTGGCCCTGGCCGTAGCTGGAATCCTGGCGGCGCTCTACCGGAAGCACTCGAACGGCCGGCCAGGAAGTCCAAAGCACGCTCCCATCGTGTGCGAGCCACCTAATGCAGGTGCAACTACTCCGGTACACCCGCAGACGAAGCAGGCGGTCGATGACATCGATCCGGACATCATACCCAACGAGTACGGTGAGTCTACGGCTTTCCGATTGTTTGGAATGTTCGGCCGAATTACGGTAGTACCTACGTGCGCGCACAGTTCGATACTTGTACTATCTGGCTGATCGCGAGAGATTTATTTATTGGAGGTAACGGTGATTCTTCGTGTAGAAAGAAATGAGAAATATAAATGACGCTTAGCTTTGGAGAACAACGAATTTTCGCTAAGTCTTTCCACACGCACGTAAAGTTGGCTAATTTAACTTAGTTTTAGTCTTTATTCTTGATTGCACTAGGCAGTGTCAAAGGGAATATTTGAAATATAGAGGACAGAAAGAAATATTTGAAAAGTGCGAGACATAATCTTATAGAATTATATAGCATTTTGTACCTTGTGGTAGACGGGGAAATGGAGTTCAAGTCAAAATTGGCAGAAAAGTATTTATGATATTTAAACTTGAAGCAGAATGCATAATCAGGGATTAGATTTTGGATGTAAAAGTTGATAACACAGGTCTTGTCTCAGTGTATATTTCTAAATATAGTCTGTATTTTAAGTACAATATATTCTCAAATTAATGATGATTTCCATTAAAAATTTACTCTTTTGCTTGTCCAGTCAACAAGAATAGTGAATAGATACATTAAAATAATTTAGTTGATAAAAAAAAAATCTAATCTAGTATAAAAATTACTGATTCTGACCCAAAATATGTGTATATCAATGTCACATAGATAAATACCAGTTTAAAACTTTCGTTCGTCCACTATTGNAACGACAGAAGTACTGGTGTCTTCAGCAGTATCGGGTATCGTTAAAATAATTTTTAATATGCTCTCGAGTTGATACATAATATTACACTTAAAATTAACTCATTTAAGCTGTATATTATGGAAAAATTTAATTTAATTTTGGAAAAATATTTTATTTTGAACGAGAACAAAAGGAAAAGATGGACAGAGACGAACGATAGCGTATTGCCATCTTCTTTCATTCAAATCCCCGAATGTTAATAGCTTTGGCGTTTGTTTTTTTTTTTTCATCAAAGATATTTCCGCGTCGCGTAGCAATGAATTTCGAAATGCATTGTCAGGTTAAATTGATACGCTTCAATACACATTAATAGATCGGAAATGCGATGCCTTCATCCACAATGAATAGTGATCAATGTGTGCTCATCAAACTTCTACATTATTATCTCAGCATTAACGCGGGCGAACGCAAACGCACTGCTCGTCGAAAGCTTTGACGTGCAATACCTCGTCGAAAGAAAAACGGAATGACAGAACAGGCACGAGAGTATTTCCCTTTCCCCTTGAAATGTGATATTCCAAAGATATTTCTCTCTTTATTTCAATCCGAGTTTGAAGATTGAACTTTCAGCTTTTTTTTTTCTTTTTCCAATGAAATTTCTTTGATTTATTCTCTCTGCGTTTAAAACGTTAACACGCTCGCGGTTGATGCAACGTTTCATTTGCAATATTTTCCGGTCCGTGTTATTTAATTCCGTTTCGTGAGAGTTGTAGTTGTGATTTAAAATTTCTTTTTTTACTATTTTTTTTATTCTTTTATACAAATACTACGATCTTGTTAAATGGAGTTATTTGTAAGACTGTGATAAGTTATTTCGATTACAATTCGATCGGATTTTTACCTAAATTTATATTCGTAAGAATACAATCAAACAAGTAGAATCACAACGATAGAAGAAACTGTACTTTCAATATTTCATATGTTTTCTTGTACTGCGTGCAATCCGTGGAATATTACAATTTTCCATATACGTATAAATATTCACAATCTACTTACAATGAACGTGGAAAGTCCTTTCACACTTGTATCTGTAGAGAAAATTCTAAGAAGCATTTTCGTGATTCCAGTTTGTATTTTAAATTTTATAATATATTTTTATGAGTGATCTTTCACTCTGTGCATATTCTTCACATTTAATATTTATGTTAATGTATTATTTCACTGTTTGATGAAATTTGTACGCGACAATCTTCAAAGAGAAACTTGAATTCCGCTTCGCCAGCAATTTATTTAGCCAGTGAAATTTTTTCGGCAAAATTTTTTTGAAAATTCTCCAGAAATTCGCTGCAGCATACCGATGGTATATTAAATAGAGCTGGCGCTAGTTGTAAACTTCCGTCGTATTGTACGTATTGTATCGTACGCAGAGACGGCTCTCGTCTAGATTTAATCGACTAATCTGCTTAACGGACGCAACTTTACATGGCTTCGTTCGAATCTGTTCGCAGAGAGAAGACCTCTAACGTACACTCCGATATATAAGACACCGCCGCAACGAAGAAAGAAAGATCGCGTTATGGACGAGGCGATCTCGCCGGAGAAAAGGCCGATTGTGCAACACGGTTTAGATCTACCGCCGGATCCAATGTTGACCGATTGTCTGCCAACGCCAACCATAAATTACCCTCAGAATCATGTATCACAAGCGAATGCTTACAGCAATCCACCCACTATGGCGGACTTCAAGCAGATGGCAATGGATGCTTACAATCAGCGAAACAACCAAAATGTAAGTTTTTCTTCTCTTTCCTTTTCTTTTTTTTTCTCTTTTTTTTTTGTTAAAATCGGAAAACTGTAGATACATTTTGGATTGAGGATCATATATCGTAATGTTGCAAGTATTTTTATTTCTTCGAACTTTGTAAAATTACGGGATCTTGACGAAAGGTATAAAAAATAGTAAATGAATCGTTGAAATTTCTCTTTAGAGATAGCTAATAAAAATTAAAATTTGTTTACGTTTGAAAAATTACGAGATAATATAATTGCAATATAAACGAGGTATTGGATCCTTAATCACTGAATTCCGAATAATTTTATGCGCTTATGAAATTGGTCTTTTCGTGTGCAACAATTTAATAATAATAATAATAATAATAATAATAATAATAATAATAATAATATGTATGCACAGCAGATCATATTAGATCAGATTCGATTCAATATAATGGTATCTATATTTTTTTCTTCTATGTACGCGAAAGCAAATTTTCATGTTAGATTTATTGAATATTCCGTATTTTTATACAGATTTCTATGGATTTTAAAATTTTTATAAACGCAATTAAAAGAATGGAATCTAAATAGAAAAATTTATTTCGTCTACTAAGTATTATTTACTAATTAATTGTTCTATCATAAATAAATAGTAACGTTTCATATATTTTTTCATGTGCATAAAAATCTGCAGAGTGTACTTGTAGTAAAATTCATTGCCGCGGTTCTTACAATATTCGACATACACGTAACGAAAAATATTTCAGTTGTCAAATATCGGGTTTAATGCGTACCATTCATTTGTCAATGTCAAACAGTAACGAAACGATATTTTACGTCGTTCATAAAATCAAAACTTAAACAGTCCTTCGAAGCACAGCGATTCCATATAAAATTAATTTCATTGTAAGTTATATTTATACATCAGAAGTACCAAGGGAAGTTAAAATTAAGAGAAACGGAAATAAACATATCTCGAAGCTAAATTTCGCGAACAGTAACGTCAATATTAACCTTGCAATTGTGACAGCGAGTTTCATTAAAAATGTACAGATTTACTCGATTGAAAATTAAATTCCCGTCTCTAATTGCTCCGTGCATGCACACCACTTATTTTATGTAACAGTTCATCGTTTCCATTCTTGTACATACAATACAATTAAAAAAAAAAAAAAAAATAGAAGGGAAAATAAGACAATATACAAACGAAAGAAAAACATAACAGAGCGATAGAAAACAACAGAATGCACGAACCAAAGAAGTATCCCTCCAATATCATACAGATTTCATTCCTATCGGTTCCATTCCTGTTTCCGTCCGCATTCCGACGCGCGGAGAAATGACAAAAATGTAGGGTCCGGATAGCCGATACCCCGGAAGCGGAACTAATCGATCGGCCGTATAAATCATTCCGACAATTAGCCCCGTAAACTCATTACGGTCTGTAAATTTAATCGGGTCCCTTTTTTAGCGATATCTAATAGAGTGTATTTAGTCGAAGCCGTTTGATTAATGAGAAGCAATTAACGCTTCCCCTCGGCCGCGGAAGAGAGCCAGAGAGAAAGGGAGTGGTGGACGGTTGCTCGTACGGGGGAGGGGAGGAGGGGGAAGCAACGGAATTACCGAACGGAACGATCGATAAAACGTGATACAATATTTAACAGGGGAGATCGCGTTCCTGTTCTTTTCTTTCTTTTTTTTTTTTTT